>JAMQGT020014104.1:37500-162106 GCA_024447675.2 Pterophyllum scalare
CAGCTGCAGTATCATTTCTCAGCTTTAACATGAAAAACACGCAGGGTGTTTGTGCTGGACTTCTGACAGCACGAAGCTCAAACCAGAACAATGTAACCCTTGTCCTGTGAAAGTTGGTCATGCTGTGAGGCCCATATTATGGAACAGTGTCCTACTTGAGCCAAGACTCAATTCCTACTCAAATTGAACAAATTATATGATAATAATTGTGATGCTTTTTTTTTTTTTTAAATATGCTTTTCTATACTTGTTATAAAATATTTTACAGATATGAATTCTGGTAAATTCAGACTTGCTTGGTCCTTTCTTACCTATATGTGATGTTTGACTCTTTAGCATGCTGCAAAGCCACTTCTAGCTGGGCAGGACTCACGTCAGTCCCCACCACAGAGACAAAGTATTTGGCCAGGAGTAGTGTGCCCTGTCCTGAGCCGCAGCCCACATCAACCGCCAGCTCAAAGGGCCGACCTTTCTGACAAAACATTTAATGTTAATGTTGTAAATATTTGACAATATTCACTCAAAATGTCAATAAAAGGAGAGTGCCAGCATTTGTATCCTGCAAAAGCTCCTCATTAAATTAGTGACAAGAGAAGGGGCTCATCATATTGCCACCCACTTACCCGCTGTTCCAGGAAGTCAAGCACTTGTTGAATTAGATGATCTGATGGAGAGATTCTGTACCTCCAGTAGGAAGAAGCATGCTCCTTGCCTTCAAACAGACGGTAGGCCATAGCAAGCTGAAGCGAGCAGGCAGTCAGATACCCATATGCAGTGCACAAACCCAAAAGAGACACACAATGGGGTGCTGGAGAACTGGGAGGTCCCAATCCTTCTGCCAAAACGTGCTGTGTTTCATGAATAACCCTTTATTGTTCTGGTCAACCATTTGGTAGAGCACATTTTGAGTCCCTGTAACCCTGAGACTCTGAAACATGCATTGAAATGAACTTAACCTGTTTGAGCCATCTCTACCACTCTACCCCTTTTAAATATTCATTGTTGTTAACATCAAATTTGATCTTGTGTCATCATATACTTGAGGAAAGAAATATGAGATCTTGCAGTTGCCTGCATCTAAAGTTGACTGACCATCATCCTCCTCTCAACCTCAAGGAGCGATACATCCCAAGACCCTCATAACCACTACTAGATCAGTGTGATGAACTGGCATGGTGCTACCTCTGTCCATAGGGTTTGTAAAGGTGCAAACCACAGAAATACAATATGTTCCTTGACTTGAAGGCACACCAACAGTGCTTTACAAAACACCGCCGGAAATAAAGGGGATCTAATGGCCCCAGAACTTGCTGTCGCAGGTGTTTCTGTTGCACTAACACACATTTCAGGAAGGTTTATGGCTTTTGCTGAGAAGATTTAAGAGAGTCTAAGAATTTTTATTTGAGTTCCACTGATCTGGTTATGTAGTCTGACTTTTACTCTAAAAGGCAATTACAACAATCTTAAAATCAAACATGGCATTAACATTAAACTGAAAACTGGCTCAAACTCCAAAGCACTGTGAGAAAAGGATCACGTGATGGCACGTGTTCCTGTCAGACCCAATAAAAGCCCCTGGAGTTAATTTGGGTGAGGTAAGAATGTGTAAGCGTGAATTTTTACCTGTTTGTTTTGTGTGCACAGCACTTTCATATTTAAGCTGTTTTTGCAACCTGCTCATAATGCTGTAGAGGAGCCGATCTTTTGAAGCAATAATAAAGACAGCATATATTTTCTTCTCCTCAATATAGAGTCATTTGTGTGTTGGTCAGCATTCTTGTTTGTTAGAGTAAAATGTGTCCATACTTCACCTTCTCCAAATTACTGTACCTAAAGGTTTTAAATGTTACCAACAACACCTGTTTTTATAGTTTTCTGACATGTGGCGTGCCTTAGAGAAATGAAGGGATTATTTTCAAACTCTAAAGAAGTAAATGAGATTAACTTCTGTGATATTTCTTCTTGAGAGAAGACATAGTTACTTAGCACTTAGCAAAAATACATTTGACAAAACGAGTTAATCTTTTCGCAACAAGCCACTATAAGTTGTAATCAAGTAGCAATGAGCATTTTACAAGTGTACCTGCTAATAATTATTCATTTTACACAGTCAATGCACCGAATAATATCCCTACAGTAAGTAATAATATTATCAGAGATTCCAATTTAAACAAAGATTTTGATGGATTTTTAAGTAGAAATCTTCCCGAGCGCCCAAAACAAAAAGCACTGTGACACGGACCAGGATCATGACAATATTTGCCAGAGAAAACCAAACACATTTTTCACACACCCTTTTGTTTATGACCACTAGAGGACGCTTGATTTTAAAATGTAGGTATGGGTCGTAAAAACATGCCTGTACATGTGACCTATGAAGCTGTTTTTGAAACAAGGACAGGCTCCTTGAATTGATTTCCAAGTGAAAATGACAGCTGTTCTTTCAAGAGGAAAATCAGTTTTCCATTGTTTCTAAAGGAAATAATAAAGACGGGACACTGTGGTTACAACAAACAGGTAGGCTACCACACTGTCATAACTTAAGCATCTAAGCATCCCACATGTCACACAGTGGTAGGCTGGTTAATTTCAAAATATGTTCTTTCCAGTCATGTAACCTCTGAGTGTGCATGTCAGACTAAAAGAGTGGCACCGGAGAACAGTTGTCAGGTTATGCACGAAAAAAAATGAAATTATGTCCTACTAAAATACAGCATCTGCTGATGAAACCAAGGTTTATTTATTATAAGTATTCATTCAACATGAACACTCAGTACATCATTGAAGTTCATATATCTCACAATGATATACATTAAATGCTGAAGTGTTGATTAATGTGGTTTGGATGCCAGGATGCAGTAATACTCCAGTTCATGCTCTATTTCAGTGTCAGGAGATGTGACTCCCATCTCTTCAAGGAACCTGTAAGCGGTGCAGTGACACAAACCTGTTCAGACAGTTTAGATTCCTAAAAAGTATAACTAAAATTACATTAAAAGGCATGGACAGTTAAAATATCTGAATGTATGTGTGTGCAAGTGACCTCTTCTGAGTGTTGAACAGCAGGTCTTCAGCACCTTTGGGGTCTTTTGAGCTGTAAGCTTGGACCATGGACCAAGTCTCAATGAAACCCACCAGATTTCTCACTGAGATCAAATTCTTTGCGTGAAAACAATCAATCCTGTTGGAACAGTAAAATAAATACAATTATTTTGATGAAAAAACACCAAAAATATATTTTCTATAAACCACAAGATTACTTTGTAACACCTAGCTGGCAAAATTACTTCAGCTTAGGCTTGCATTAACAGGTTAATACTGCTTCAGTCTGTTAGGGGCAACAGATAATGGTGGTTTATTCAGCTAGATTAGATGCAGATTAAGCTTAGGTATGTGTCTGTGTTTACCTTTCTTTGTCTGGAAAGGGAATGGCAGAGTACAGCTCTTCCAGCTTATTATCAGCTACAACTACTGGGTTGCTTGTGTATGGCTGCAGCGACTGCTTCACCTGAAAGTGAGTTAACACAGATGTGTTTAGGAGTTTGGGGGTTAAATTGAGTCCCTGTTTGTTAAATGAATAAATTGTTAATTCAGTTCAACACAATTTTATTTATATAGTGCCAAACAGTCGCGTCAAGGCCAGAGATTAATAATAACTACTGATTAAATGCGGAGTGGGGTATAAACAGAGTAAAAAGAGGTGAATGAAAAGAAATACTCAGTGCATTATAGGAACCCCCCCCAGCAGCCTAGGTTTATAGCAGCATAGCTAAGGGATGATTCAGGGTCACCTGATCAGCTTGATCAAAAAGGTAAGTTTTGAGTCTAATCTTAAAAATAGAGAGGGTGTCTGCCTCCCAAATCCAAATTGGGAGCTGGTTAAACAGAAGAGGGGCCTGAAAGCTGAAGGCTCTACCTCCCATTCTACTCTTAACTAGTAAGTTAAGTAAGCCAGCAGTCTGAGAGCGAAGTGCTCTATTGGGGTGATATGGTACTATGAGATCTTTAAGATAAGATGGGGCCTGATTATTCAAGACCTTGTATGTGAGGAGAAGGATTTTAAATTCAATTCTAGATTTAACAGGGAGCCAGTGAAGAGAAGCCAATATGGGAGAGACATGCTCTCCCTTTCTAGTCCCTGTCAGTACTCTAGCTGCAGCATTTTGAATCCACTGAAGGCTTTTCAGGGAGCTTTTAGGACAACCTGGTAATAATGAATGACAGTAGTCCACCCTTAAAGTAATAAATGCATGAATTAGCTTTTCAGCATCACTTTGAGAAAGGATGTTTCTAATTCTAGAAATATTGCACAAATGCAAAAAAGCAGTCCTACATATTTGCTTAATATGTGCATTGAAGGACATTTCTGGTCAAAAATGACAAAGACAGAGGTATAAATAATATGTCAAAGATTTCCTACAATGTTCCTGGAGGCCAAGGTAAGGCCATCCAGAGTAAGTCTCTGGTTAGACACCATGTTTCTAAGGTTTGTGGGGCTGAGTACACTAACTTCAGTTTTATCTGAATTTAGAAGCAGGAAATTAGAGGTCATCCAGGCCTTTATGTCTTTAAGTCATTCCTGCAGTTTAACTAATTGATGTATGTCATCTGGCTTCATGGATAGATAAAGCTGGGTATCATCTGCATAACAATGAAAATGTATGCAATGCTTTCTATTAGAGTCTATTAGATCAATATGATTCAAACCACTGCAACGCAGTACCTTTAATACCTATGGCATACTCTAATCTCTGTAATAAAACATTATGGTCAACAGTACCGAAAGATGCACTGAGGTCTAGCAGGACAAGCACAGAGATGAGTCCACTGTCAGAAGCAATAAGAAGATCACTTGCAACCTTCACTAATGCTGTTTCTGTACTGTGATGAATTCTGAAACCTGACTGAAGCTCTTCAAATAAACCGTTCCTCTGCAGATGATCAGTTAGCTGTTTTACAACTACTCTTTCAAGAATTTTTGAGAGAAAAGGAAGGTCGGAGATTGGCCTATAATTACCTAAGATATCTGGGTGAAATGATGCCTTCTTAAGTAATGGTTTAATTACTGTCACCTTAAAAGCCTATGATACATAGCCAACGATTAAAGATATTTAAGATCATATTTAAGATTGAAGCATCAATTAACAGCAGGACTTCGTTGAGCAGTCTAGTATCACCTCAGAGTAGGTGTAACTGGGTGTCAGTACTGCCGACATAAATTATTATTTTACCAAATCTAATGTTTAGCCTTAGCCAGCAGTTTAAAATTTCCTTGAATGTCACCTGCTGTGGCCCCCGGAAGACATGGTTGCTGGTGAGGCTAGCTTCATGTTTCTCAAAATACAGTTGCCAATAACCAGAGTTTGTCACCAAGTGGGGAAAAATGGTTAGAGACATGAACGAGCTGGTGATGTACTGGGGGTTTCTGTTTAGGACTATGCTTCCTCCTCACAGTCACCCAGCCGGCCTGCTTTCCAGTGTTGTGCTATTTTTAATTACTCCCTGGAAGTGGCCACTTGTGCATCTGCATTTGTGATGCATGCTGGATCTCTTCTGTGTCAAAACAGGGGCCCTTCAACTTGAATTTTGGCTATGAAACTAAAGACAAATAGGCGTTGATCACAAATGAAACTTGAGTGCCCAAAAAAGCCTTTTGTTGTGTGTTAATGCACGATACCAGGTACCACTGTTCTGGGTGTTTAAGTTGAATGTCCTTCTTCTTCTTCCTTCTTATTGTGTCAGTGTGATGCATGAGTTAATGTTTCCTCTCTACATAGGTTTGAGTGCCAGGGTGATTATGCAAATGCTCACGTGCATTTTTGAGTAGAACTGGAGATTTTCTCAAAACTAAGGGAAGCACTGAACATGGTGCAGAGATGCACAAGGAAATTAACTTTAATATTACTCTAATTATCAGTGGGCTTTGGAGTCTGCACCTACCTCTTCATAGATGTTTTTAAGCCTGTCTCCACAGTCCTGATAGTAGAGTTTGGTGTTATGATCACTGAAGCCCAGCAGAGCTATGCAGCCTCCAGGTTTCAAGACCCGACTTGCTTCTGCTAGAAACTTTGACTGATTAAACCAGTGGGCTGCTGAAGCTGCTGTCAAAAGGTCTACAGATGCATCTGAAAATGGAAGCTCTTCTGCTGTCCCCTTTCTGCAAATGCAAAAGACAGATCCCGCCATGTAATCTACCCATGTAAAGAGATACTTCTACCTAGTCAGCTAAAAATATAGTACCAATCAGCACTAGTACCACTGAATCACATGAATGACTCTGTTTTTTCAACCCAGTTTTCCTCTTTTATGTTTAAACTTCATACATACGAGCTGTGCACTTATTAATGCAAACAACAGTAGGTTATATTGTATTGAAATATGAAAGGACATTAAAGCCTTTGTATACTGCTAAAAAAAATAAAGGAAAGCTTTAAATCAGAGTATAGCATCAAATCAGTTAAACATCTGGGATATTGATCTGGTCAGTTATGTAGGAGAGGGGGTTGTTAATCAGTTTCAGCTGCTCTGGTGTTAATGAAATTAACAACAGGTGCACTAGAGGGGCAACAATGAGACAAACCCCCAAAGAGGAATGGTTTTAGAAGTGGAGGCCACTGAAATTTTTTCCCCCTTCTGACTGTCAGTGTCAGTACTGGTAGCATGAGGCGATACCTATACCCTTCAGAGGTTGCACAGGTGGTCCAACTCCAGCATGGCACATTAATATGTACCATTGCCAGAAGGTGTGTCCTGTCTTCCAGCACAGTCACAAGAGCATGGAGATTCCAGGAGAGCTGGACAGGGCTGTAGAAGGTCCTTAACCCATCAGCAGGACCAGTATCTGATCCTTAATGCAAGGAGGAGCAGGATGAGCACTGCCAGAGCCCTACAAAATGACATCTAGCATGCCACTGTTGTGAATATCTCTGACCAAACAATCAGAAATAGACTTAACGAGGGTGGATTGAGGGCCTGACGTCCTTTAGTGAGCCCTGTGCTCACTGCCCAGCACCATGTAGCCTGCTTGGCCTTTGCCATAGAATACCAGAATTGGCAGTTCCACCACTGGCATCCTGTGCTTTTCACAGATGAAAGCAGGTTCACCTTGAGCACATGTGACAGATGTGAAAGTGTCGGGAGGAGCCATGGAGAACATTATGCTGCCTGCAACATCTGTTCAGGTTGAACTGGTTTGGTGGTGCATCAGTGATGGTCTGGGGAGGCCTATCCATGGAAGGATGCACAGAGCGGCTAGGCAGGATCCTTGGATCCACTATCAGCACCCTGACTGGCGCATTAGGCTGATCCTGTGCACGACAATGTCCGGCCTTATGTGGCACAGTGTGTGCAGGCACTACTGGAGGAACTGCAGGTGATACCACTGATTGGCCCCCGGGCTCCTCCTGGTGCATTCAACAGAACACTTCTGGGCCATCATGTTTTGGTCCATCTGATGCTGCCAGGTTGCACCTCAGACTGTCCAGGAGCTCAGTGATGCCCTGGTCCAGAAATAGGAGATCCCCCAGGACACTATCCATCGTCTTATTAGGAGCATGCCCCGACGTTGTTAGGCATGTACATAAGCACACAGGGCGCCACACATACTACTGAGTAACATCTTGAGGTGCTGCAATGAAATTTTGGCAAAAATAGACTAGTCTGCCACATGATTTTGTTTCTTTTACTTTGTTTTATTTGTGGTGTTCCTTGAATTCAGTCCTCTGTAGGTTAATAATTTTAATTTCCATCAAACAATGTTGATATCCTTTCATTCTTAACACATTACCCAGTCCATATCAGTACAGATATCCAGCATGACTTTTTAGTCACATTAAGATCTGTTGTGTTCCTTTAGTTTTTTTGATCAGCGTATATGTTTGCTATGTGCTTAGTACTTTGAGCAGGGGCATTTACAATACCAACAGAAATGTCCCTCAAATTATTGACTACTATAAAAATGTAGCCCGGATATTAGGAGTTGCTCTCAGGAGCTCAATGAATTCCAGCATGGTACCAAGATAAGATGCCACATGTGCAACAATTCCAGTCATGAAATTTCCTCGCTAAATGGAAGTGATTGGGAATGACACCAACTCAGCCACGAAGTGATAGGCCACGTAAAATCACAGTGTGGGGTTAGCAGATGCTGAGGTGCAACTGTTAGCTTAGCTTACCTACACACTCCTACCTGTATGTGATGTTAGAGTACCCTGGCACAGCTCTGGCTTCCTCCAATTGACCCTCGCTGATGTCAAGACCCACCACTTCCTTGAAGTGCGGTGCCAGTAGACGTGAATTCTGACCAGTTCCACATCCCAGATCGACTGCCAGCTCATGTGGCTGTCCCTTCTGTAGATATAAACAGGAGTTTAGTGCTTCTTAATACCTTTCCATTAGAAAGGGCTTCAAATGCAATGATAACATGCACTGTGTTAACATTATATTTTACATATAGCATACCTTTTTATCTAAATACTGAATGATCACATCGTTGAGCCCTTTTGGAGGTGTAAAGCGATACTTTTGGTAGATAGAGGCATGATCCTTCCCTTCAAACAGCCGGTATGCCATTGAAGTGCCTTTTCACGCTTCTGTTGCTCTTTACAACTATGGCTTCTCTAATCTCTGCTGCAAAACAGCCTTCTTTGTGGAGCAAAGTTCGTCTTTATTGTCCTTCAGTCTCTTGTTTGATTTTAATTGCTTTTCTTTTAATGTAGTTTGCCTTCTGTATATCTTCTCTTGTCTTCGTGCTACAGTCCTTGTTAAAGCTGTTCTCTGTCGGGACACACACTGCACGCTTGTTTGCCTTTGACTTCACACACACTTGCTGAAGTCGCGTTTTTCCACACCTATCATGTTTAAAAGAGAAGCAGGGGGGGAAATCACAGATCTGAACAATTATTAACATCAAGCTGCACTCTCAAAGAGAAGAGTAGAGGTACATTCAAAACACAGTAAAATGTAAAACTGGCATAGTTTCTTACTAGTTGAAAGGTGCCTCTGAAGCCAGGAAC
Organism: Pterophyllum scalare; assembly: GCA_024447675.2. Taxonomy (NCBI): domain Eukaryota; kingdom Metazoa; phylum Chordata; class Actinopteri; order Cichliformes; family Cichlidae; genus Pterophyllum; species Pterophyllum scalare. The sequence continues at coordinate 46,515 of JAMQGT020014104.1, forward strand.
TAAACTCAGCTGCAGATTGTTAACAATGCATAACAGAGGCAGGGCCTCTTCTTTAACCCTTTCATGGAGGAATTTCTACAGATTGTACTTTAACTGCTTTATACTGACATATTAACAAAATGGACACATTACACTTTTTGTCAATACACTGCATGAGTTCAAGCTCCAACACAAAACATGATTATGATTGATACCTATTTTTCCACCCAGATTTTTATTGCATTTTATGTTGGAGCCTAATATCTCAAGTTCCTTACAGTATATCTTCAAGATAGACACCTGAGGAGATGAAATTTATTTTAACAAAGTGTCAACCAGGATTCATGGATAAATTAAAAAAAGATTTTTATCTTAATTATAGATAGTTTTTCCAGAATATAACATGCAGTAGCACCTGATGTTATAACCCTTATGCCAAGTTTTGTCATTTTAAATATGGTAACAACCCAATAGTGTGACACTGGGCAGTCTTTTTTAAGAGAACTGAGGACATCCCTTCTGTGGGGCTCCAGGTGGCCTAATACCAGTTGGGCACAATGCATTTGTCTATAATCTTAGATGTAATGCAGCCCCTTTCTGTTCATTTATGGTGCCGTGTCATTTCTCATCTCATGCTTGAGTCCAAAGGCCAGCTTTACTAGAAAGGCACATGCCATTATTTGCTAGAAAGGCACGGCATTGGGAATGCCTGGCAGAGACCCCAGTCTGCAAGATTTTTGACTCCCGCCACTGGTAGAACGTCGACAGCATTCGGAGGGAGGCTGAGGACATTGAGTCTGAATGGACCATGTTCCGCACCTCCATTGCTGAGGCTGCTGCTCAGAGCTGTGGCTGCAAGGTGGTTGGTGCCTGTCATGCTGGTAATCCCCAAGCCTGATGGTGGTCACCGAAAGTGAAGGGAGCCATCAAGCTGAACAAGGAGTCCTATCTGGCTTGGTTAGCCTGTGGACTCTGGAGGCAGCTGACATGTACCGGCAGGCCAAGTGGAACGTGGCTTGAGTGGTGGCCGAAGCAAAAACTCGGGTGTGGGAGGAGTTTGGTGAGGCCATTGAAAAAGACTAGCCTCAAAGTGATTCTGGCAAACTGTCAGGCGACTCAGTGCTCTACTCGCATGGTTTATAGTGCGGGTGGGGCACTGCTGACTTCAACTGAGGCTATAGTCAGTCGGTGGAAGGAATACTTTGAGAACCTCCTTAATCCCACTGACATGCCTTCTGTACTGGAAGCAGAGTCTGGGGATGACTCGCCTATCACTGGGAGTGAGGTCACTGAGGTGGTTAAACAACTCCTTGGTGGCAGGGCCGCTGGGGTGGATGAGATTTGCCCTCAGTTCCTGAAATCTCTGGATGTTGTAGGGCTGTCTTGGTTGACACACCTCTGCAACACCGCATGGAGATCTGGGGCAGTGCTACTGGATTGGCAGACTGGGGTGGTGGTCCCCATCTTTAAGAAGGGCGACCAGAGGGTGTGCGCCAGCTACCGGGGCATCACACTCCTCAGCCTCCCCGGTAATGTCTATGCCAGGGTGCTGGAAAGGAGAGTCCGTCTGTAAATCACACCTGGGATTCAAGAGGAACAATGCGGTTTTCGTCCTGGTCTCAGAACACTGGACCAGCTCTTCATCCTCTTGAGGATATTCGAGTGTGCGTGAGAGTTGCTTATCCAGTCTACATGTGTTTGGTGTTCTTGGAGAAGGCATTCAACCGCATCCCTCGGGGTATGCTGTGGTGGTTGCTGCAAGAGTACAGAGTATCTGGCCTGTTGTTGTGGGTCATTCAGTCCCTGTACAACTGCAGTGAGAGCTTGGTCGGTATTGCCAGCAATGAAGTCAGACTTCTTCCCTGTGGATGTTGGAATTCGTCAAATATGCTCTTTGTCACCGATTCTGTTCATAATTTTTATGGACAGAATTTCTAGGTCAAGTGGCAGAAGGATTCCGCCTTGGTGGTCTCAGAATCTTATCTCTCCTTTTTGCAGATGATGCAGTCCTGTTGGCTTCATCAGGTGGTTGCCTCCAGCTTGCAGTGGAATGGTTCACAGCTGAGTGTGAAGTGGCTGGCGTAAGAAGTAGCACCACTAAGTCTGAGGCCAGAAAAGGGTGTAGTGCCCACTCCAGCTCATAAACAACTTGCTGCCCCAATTGGAGGAGTTAATTATCTCAAAGTCTTGTTCATGAGTTCTGGACTTCTCTGCTTATGTTGCTGCCACCCCCGACCTGGCCCCGGATAAGTGGAAGAAAATGGATGGTGGTGTAAAGCTGTTCTCTGTTGGGACACACACTGCACTCTTGTTTGCCTTTGACCTCACACACTTGGAGTGGAGTGGAGTTTTTCCAAACCTATCTTATTCAAAAGACATGCAGGGAAAAATAATCACAGATCTGAATAATCATTAACATCAAGCTGCAGTCTCAAAGGTAAGAGTAGAGATACATTTAAAACACAGCAAAAAGTTAAACTGGCATAAAAAAATGTTTCTTATGAGCTGAAAGGTGGCTCTGAAGCCAGGAACAAACCTTAGCTGCAGATTTGTTAACAATACATAACAAAGTAGAAACCGGACAAGACGCAGACTCCCTCCACCAGCCAAGACCCAAGAGGAGCCACCCTGAAGACTCCCCAGATCTGGCCTCTCCACATACCAGGAATGTAGTGGACATTTTAAAGTCCATAAATAACAAACTGTCTAGCTTTGATGCCTGCCTGGCCTTAGTGGAAATTCTCCACAAAGAGTTTCTGGCTCTGTGGGAATCTGTACGGTTCAGCCAGCAGCAGGTGGAAACACTCACTGCAAAAAACACTGTCCTCAGAGAGTCAGTGAAATCCCTCACTGAGGGAATGACCCAAAACAGTTATTGAGCTCCAGGCCCACAGCAACCTTGTGTTTTCAGGCATCCCAGAGAATGAGAGAGAAGGCAGAAGAAGATTCTGAAACTACAGTGAAAGTGTTTATACAAACCCACCCAAAGTTCCTGGACGACACAGTGAAAAACATCGCCTTTCACCATGTTCACCACATGGCAGGGAAGCGATCCTGAGGATGCAGACCCAAATATGAACATTTTAAGCAAAAAGAGCTGTTCAAGAGCCATGGCTGGGAGCTGAGAGAGACAGTCTTCAGTGTGAACGATCAGTTTCCAAAGGAGATCCTAAAGCGACGTAAGGTCCTGTTCCTGATCCGAAAAAAGTTAATGGAAGGAGGCTGCTGGGCTGTCATCCCAGTCGATGAATTTTATGTCAATTGACAGGTTTACCATGACCAGAATACCACACCATGGCTCTACTGATCAATCAAGTGATCTGTATACACTCATTTTTCTGATTCGGTCCCTCTCATTTTAATCAGTTCACTTGGTTAATAACAGCATCTCCCAAATAATAAAGCCTCAGGTTGGTGACTCAAATTGAGAATGATCTCACACACACACACACTCCAAACATGAACTCTGCCAGTTACCGTCCAATTTCACTCGTAAATGCAGAACTTAAAATAACTTGCAACGTGCTTGCCAGAAAATTAGAAAACATCACTCCATCCATTATACTGTACATCCTGACCAATCTGGTTTGATCAAGGGTAGACACTCAGGTAGACACTAATAAATGTAATAGATTACTGTTCCATTAACAAGTTTGAAACCACAGTTCTCTCCTTAGATACAAAGAAAGCATTTGACCAGGTAAACTGGAAATTCCTATTAGCAGTCCTACACTAATTTGGATTTGGTCCATTCGTCACAAACTGGATCAAAACACTACAGTTCCCCAAATGCACAGTTTAGGACAAACAATTTTACTTCCCTAAGTCTGGAGAGGGGCACCAGGAAGGGATGCCCAATCTCCCTTACTTTTTGTCATTGTCATTGAGCCAATAGCAGCAGCAATCTGACAAAATGTAGATATTAAAGGACTCCAAACTGAAAATATAGAACACAAGATAAGCCTATATGCTGATGATGTATTACTTTTCCTTGGAAAGTCACAAACCTCTCTTTTAAAGACAATCACATTTATAGACATGTTCTCATCTATATCAGACTATTCCAGCAAATGGAGTAAATCAATTGTAATTGATTAAAATTTTAATTTTCAAAACATTAAAAAAAAACTCTGCAAAGGCCAAAATACAGTGGTGGTCTAGAACTACCAGACATTTATCACTATTTATTAGCAAATAGGTTGCTGTACGTTTCAGAATGGATCAAATCAAGCTTTTTAGACAGCCCATGGTTAGACCTAGAACAGGCAGTCTGTGTAAGAATAAAAACCTCTGACCTGCCTTTTATTAGCTCTAGTCTCAAGCACCATAACTGTTTTAAAAGCCTTAACATAAATTCCTCCCTGACAGCTTGGTTGTTTTTTTTTTAAAAATCACTAAGTCTTCACTTATCCCATGCAAACTAGCACCCATTTGGAACAATCCAGATATCTCTCAGAATAAGAAAATGCTGAATTTTCCATCATGGCATGAGAAAGGGATAAATAATCTAGAATATTTTATCCAAGACAGAACCTTGATTTCATTCAATAACTTATATCAAAATATGGAATCAGCAACAGTAAATTCCTTGAATATCAGCAGTTGAAGTTCATCACACAGGCGAGATTTAATCCCAGTCAACTAAACTCAGAACTACAGTACCTACATGGGTAATAGAATTTTTAAAAGTATGTAAATTATTGTTAAAAATTGATGATTCAATCTCCCTCCCAACTGCAAATTGGGAGTGAGATCTTTCCATCAACCCAGATCAAAACTTCTGGACATAGCTATGTAAACACCTTCAAAATGACTAAAAGCCCCAACTTACAACATATACAATACAAAACTCTCCATAGAACTCACTATACAGGACAAAGGATGGTCCAAATGGGCCTCACACACTCAAGCACACGTGCCCACTGTACAGGCAACTCTGCAGAGAATTATATGCATGCTATATGGTCTTGTACGCCTGTTCAGCAGTTCTGGCAGAGGATATGTGAAGATCTATCCACATGTTTAAATTGCTGTATCCCAACATCACCCACACTGCATTCTAGGGGATGCAAGTGAATTAGATATGCAAGCACATACATCACACATCTTACTTCCTTATCTATAACTAAAAAAACTATCCTCACGAGCTGAAAATTTTAAAAAACAATTTGTGTATTACTCATTATAGGAATTTACTTTTTATTGCATTTTATGATGGAGCCTAATATCCAAAGCTCCTTACAGTATATCTTCATAATAGACATCTGAGGAGATCAAAAATAATTTATTTTTTAAAAAGGTGTCATTAAAAAAATTCTTATCTTAATTCTCTATCTTTTTACAGAATATAACATGCAGTAACAGCTGATTTTATAACCCGTATGCCAATTTTTATTATTTTTTAATATTATAACAACACAATAGTGTGAGACTGGGCAGTCTTTTTTTTTAAGAGAATTGAGGACAACACTTCTGTGGGGCTCCAGGTGGCCTAATACCAGTTGGGCACACTGTATGTGCATATAATCTTAGATGCAATGCCACCCCTTTCTGTTCATTTATGGTGCCATGTCATTTATGATTTCATGCTTGAGTCCAGAGGCCAGCTTTGCTAGAAAGGCATGTGCCGTTTTAATGATATGTATATTGCATAAAAGTGAGAAGATTTATGACTGCTACCATCATAGATTTCTACACACAAGTTCAACAGGTCAGTCAGCTGGTTTCACTTGTATATTTGTCATAGTTTGTCGTACATCTATTGACCACTTGCTAAACTGAAAAACATTTTTGTTTTGATTTGGTAACCCAGGACAGCCCTCTGGGCATTGCAAAGTATGTTTAATTGCTCTTGCGGGATAATGAAGACAATGACCTGTTGACCATTTCCAACTTGAGCAGTAAACCATCCCATGGGCTCTCATTAATTTCAGCCTCATTAAGCATTGTATCAGAGGAGCTGAATTAAACACATGTTTATGGACTACAACTTACCCTAGCTCACTATACTGACACTAATCCCCCATGCTCTGTATTTTGGCACCTGAAGGAGATACATCTGAGGATTCATAGTCGTGATGGACGTCTAGAGTGGCCGAGGGACTCATGCAATTCTTTTCAGTATACTTGCATCATTCATAGCCTGTGTGTGTTTTTGACAAGTTATTTTGAAAGTTTATCCTAAAGACTCCTTGAAGCTTTACACATTTTTGCCTGTTCTAATAAATCCTTTATGTATGTGAATCCATTTGTATTATTCCACTGCACACCACTGTATGTATATAAACACACATGTATGGAGTTCATACCTTTAGTTGCTGCTTGTTTGTGGGTCTCTCTGCATCCAGTTTTGTATTTAATAACTGGAAATGGATTGAAATCAGGTGACTGACTTGGCCATGGAAGAAAATCCTATTTGTTTGCCTTGAGAAGCTCATTTTTGTTTTCGCAGTATGCAGAGAGTATTTTTTTCCCCACTATCTCTATCATTAAGCACATCAATAAACATTAGTTGATACCTTCCTTTGGCAGTCATACATGCCCATACTATAACAATGCCCCCATGATCTCTGAGAGATAACGTGGAATGTTTTGGATCATGAGCTGTTCCTTTCTTTCTCCATACTTTAACTAGTGTTTTGCACCTTGTTGTAACCTCTCTACATGAAGGTGTCTTGATTGTAGTTTTTCATAGTGATAAACTTCCTCATTTGTGTTCTTGACTTGGTTAGGTGTTGTGAAGGGGTTTTTTTTTTTCCTTGTGAAGGTTTTTTTTCCAATGAGACTACTTGCCAGTCATTTGTCCAACTACTTTTGAGCCTCTGAAAATGAGGGGCCATGTATACAAATGACTGTAAAACGTTAATGTAATATCTTAGTTAAACCCTTTGAATTAAAGGTGATGGTATGCTTTCCAATAATGTGACAAAAAGTTATACTCCTCTTTCTAAGTGATGAAGAGATCATGTACTGAGGTCACATATTGTGGTGCACTATAAGAAGACACCACCAGGGGACTATTCATGAACAGTCTGCTGAGCTCAGTGAGCTGAGAAAGATGTCCGCTTTGGTATGGTCTTAAGCTTACAATATAAAGCGCTTTGAAGTGACTGTTGTGATTTGGTGCTATATACGGGATAAATAAAACTGAAATGAATTGTGAGTGAAACTGGAAATCTTTTGGATTTAGGACTGGTGATCCAGGTGACCAGTCATAGACAAAGCTGTGTACTGTTTCCATTGAGGAACAGGCCAAGACTTAAAACTGGAATGATCTCCCAAATCGTCCCCTTAGAATTATAAGGTTCTATCTACGTTCTGACCAGTTTTGAGATATCAAGTTTTGAAGTGTTTGCACTCTGTATAGCAAAAATTACACATGGAATAAGTCTTGTTCACACATGATTATGAAACACACCCTATATGTATTCTAAATCAGTAATATCAAAATCTTATTAAATATGCAAATGGGTTTCTCTTGAACAAGTAAAATGCAGATAGAACCTTATAATTCTAAAAACTTGTTTTTTGTTTGGAATTATGAGGTTCTATCTGCAAAATGTGACAACTAATACTGATTTTCAAGGAACGAAAAATAGTTAACTTATAGTAAGTTTTAAACCATAAAATTATAGATGTAACAGAGTGTCCACAAGTATGATTAAATCAAATTTAATGAATTCTGTGACATTTTTTAAGTTTCTTCTTTCATGGCAAACTGTTTTTATGCACACATTTCCCTTCCCTTTACTAGAAGAAGACAATGCTTGACAAAGTTTTATCTTTGAATGTTTCAATGCTACAACATCTTCATCCATCCATTCTCTTCCACTTATCCCGTTCAGGGTCACAAGGGGGGGAGCTGGAGCCTATCCCAGCTGACATAGGGCGAGAGGCAGGGTACATCCTGTACAGGTTGCCAGCCTGTCGCAGGGCTAACACAGAGAGACAGACAACCATTCACACTCACATTCAAACCTATGGGCAATTTAGTTACAGGTGCTCACCCTGCAACCGGAGGGACGCTGGTTCAAATCCCTGTCTGAGCATCCTGTCATTACGTCCCTGGGCAAGACACTTAACCCACATTGCCACAGTGTGGTGTGAATGAATGGTGCTTGAAATTGTAAAGTGTCTTTGGGTACCTTGAAAAGCACTATATGGCATTATTATAAATATAATTTTTATGTTTTAACATAATGTGAAAATGCTGTTGGTGAGCAAACTGACATGGCCCATTTTAAATTCCCTATGGAGTGATGTCATGCATTTTCATGTGACTAGTTAAAGAGGCTCTCAGCACCTCTCCACAGTGGTTACCTGCTCTTCCACAGACCACACACGGACATATTATTTTACATATATATTTTAAACATAACTGACACAATATTTTTGCTCTCTTGTGTAGTTCTGTACAGTGTACCTGTCATTGCCTCAGCTAATATAAAAACCGACCTGTGACTAAACAGGAAACTAAAAGTTGCAGCTGCATTAAGGATACTCACCAGATTATCATCAGATAATCTGCGAGACTGCCTATGGGGTGAATGGAAAACTATACTCATCCAGCATATTTTAATCTTACAATGTTCACGAACATAAGAAATTACCGCTACCCAATATTTGTCTTGTGTTTCCTGTTGTATGCTTTTATTATCTCAGCGAATCTTGTCATAATAGTAGTAATATCAAGAGAGAAAACTTTACATGAGCCCATGTACCTTTTTATTATGTGCCTCTCGATTAACTCTCTGTACGGCTCTGGTGCCTTTTTCTTCAGATTTCTAAGAGATCTTCTGTCTGACTCTCACTTCATTCTCCCGTTCAGCTTGTTTCACTCAGATCTATATCATTTACACCTATGCATCCTATGAGCTTACCATTTTAGGTATAATGGCATATGATCGGTTTGTTGCTATATGCCAGCCTTTGCATTACCACAACAAACTAACTGCAAGGATGATCTCTAAGTTGCTTGCCTTTGCATGGATCTATCCAGCCTTTTCAGTTGCAGCCTGCGTCTACCTGGCCTCCACACTTCCCCTGTGTGGCAATAAGATACCAAAGGTATTTTGTGCTAACTGGCCTGTTGTAAAGTTGTCATGTGTGCCTACAGTGATCAATAACATTATTGGCATGTTTGTGAGCATAACCACTGTGTTTCTGCCACTTACTTTTGTCTTGTATACATATATGCAAATTTTCCTTATTTGCAGGAAGCGCTCTTCAGCGTTCCAGAGCAAAGTCGTAAAGAGCTGCATGCCACACATTATTACTTTTGTCAATTACTCTATTACTGTGTTTTGTGATATTGCCCTTAGTAGAATTGACCTTGAAGAGTTCAGTCCATTTCTGGGCCTCATTCTGTCACTGGAGTTTGTTGTGATTCCCCCAATTTTGAATCCTCTCATGTATGGCTTAAAGTTGCCAGAAATTAGAAAATGTATCTTAAGAAAGATGCCATGTCTAATCAGTTAAATCTTATATAGCAATAAGAACTGTGTAAATAACCTGTGCTGTTTCTATTTAAAAAATGTTCCTTCGTTATTGCCTTGAAAGAATCAAATTAACACACATTAAAGCTAAACGGGGATAATAGTTCTGCTAAGAATAACTTTGTTTTAATAGTGTAAGTATATACAGATAGAGTCACATTTGAGCATTAATGTTAAAGCATGCTCCCCTTGTTGTCCTTGTTGAATGTCAAAACTGCTTTTGATGTATTTAGTAAGTCTGAGGCAGTCAAGTGCACATGAATGACAGACAAATAGTTTTTCTTTAAAGTGGTGTGATTTTGTTGATATGAATGTGAAAATTAAGCATAGAAATTGATGTGAACCCTTATTGCCCTTCAAAAATGTGAACATGAGAAATGTGATGTACTCAAACAAATGCTAAAATGTGTATTTTGTTAATGCAAACTGTCTGTTTTAGTTTTTGGAATACTTTTGTCACATCAAATACTTTTTGTTAATATAAATGTGAAAAGTAGGATGAAATTGGATCTTTTTTTGTCAAGACAAACACCAAACTCCATGCCCTTTGAAAAAGTGACAATCAATAAATGTGATATACTCAAACTAATGGGAAAGTTAGTATTTTGTTAAATATTTAATTTAATACATTTTAACAAATCTGTCATGTTGAAAAAAATTTCTGCAGCCCTATAATTTTTCCACCTCCAAATAACAAACATGTTCTCCCCGTGTCTGCAAGTACGCCTGCTTCCAGCTTATGAACTGTTGTCTGTCTGTATGTGTCGGCCCTGCAACATATTGCCGACCTGTTTCGCTATATGGCTGCTTGACCCTGAATTGGATAAGTGGACACAGTCCAACAGACCGTATCATCACACAACCACACAAAGATGCTTAGCGTGTGGGGGCTACACATGTGAGATCCACCATCACACAATCCCACATCCTTTGTTGTTGGCTTCCTTCCCATCCTCCCGACAATTCCCTCCTTCACAGCCAGCATCCACTCCAGCCTCCAGAGAGGCTTCGTCTCTGCTACTGACCTCCTGGGCCACCACCAGAGGCCCTTCGTCACCTCCGGAGATTAGGGAGAGGTCCCGTTTCCTCCGTTGTTGTCAACCCCCCCGTTAAGCCACTGGAGGGCTCCTGCCTCTCCGGCTGCTGGCCTTCAGTCTTGCTTCCTCATTTCTGGCCCCAAGCCAAGCCTCTGGAGGGGCTTTGTTGCCTCGGTCATTGGCTGCCTCCGTCGCAGTGTACTGGCCAGCAACCTGAAGGCTTTCTCTTCCTAGCTCCTCCTCCAGGTCGACCCCCTAAGCTGTTCCTTTGCTTTGCCTGGCACTCATGACCTGCTGCTTTGCTTTGACCTGTTCCAGGGCCAACCTCCTGAACTGCAGTGCCTGTTATCTGGACCTTTATATTCCCTGTTTTTTGTTTGGGTCCTTCACTCTGCACACTCCATTACATGACAACACAGCAAGCAGTGGTATTTGCCAGAAAAAACAAAGGGTTACTGGTATAAAAAGCACCAGCACCGCACTGAGAGACCCCAATTTATACCCTGAGCTGGTTTTAGCTAATATAGCCAGTAGTGACCAATACACCTGTGAGTCAAAGCAGACACAGTCTTAACTTTAGTGACTTTAGCCTTTCAACCAGGCTGTAAACATGTTAAACATCTTAATATGAAAAGTGTGATTCACTACTGGAGCCAGCCTCAAGTGGCCAAGTGAGTTGGTCCCTGGAACATAATCACCTCAATACTTATAAAAAATTGTTCTTAACCTGTTTGCCTGGTTAAATAAAGGTTATATTTAATATTTATTTCAATTTTCGATTCTTTCAATTCTTATGTATGACCAGGGATTATTTTTATGTCCTGTTTTGTGATTATTACATTTGAACATACATGAATACTCAGCGAGCTTCAAAAGTAGTGAGGTTTCATTCCCGACCATTGATTGGCTGACCTGAGATCTCAGCTCAGGTAGCGCTGTAGTCTATTTTGACAGCCAGGTGCCCTGCAGGTGGTGGTGGTTGTTTGTTGTGTTTTTCCCTTTGACCTTACCTTCACTCCTCGCCGGGTGTCGACCAGTTAGATTCCACGGAATCTCGGCCTAACACAGGTATAATTTATCCTCCAGGCTCAGCAAGACTAACATCCAGTCGGGACACCCAGCTGGGAGAAGTAAACTACCGGATCAGGAATTCATCAGAGAGACATCTCAGGAGTGGTCAACCCCAAACGCCCTGGCGCAGTAAGTCACGCATGCTGAGTTAAACCTGGTGGATCTGAGTGACTGCCTGTTTGTTGTTAAAAAAAAAAAAAAACTTCAGGAGACTTGTTTGGAAGTGCCGGGGCACACTTCCTTGTTTTGATCCCACTTTGGCCGGAAAACCCGAAGTGGAGTTTGTTTGGGGCGTTTCTGTCCTTTGACCTGACTAGAATGAACTGGGGGTTGATAAAACCCGGAGTGGATTCTTTTCCTTATGAATGAACTGAAGGACTTACGGTGGACTGAAACGTGTGGGACTATCCTGAACTGAAATTCCTGAGTTAATGGTTGTTTTGGATGTGTTTGTTTTTGTATGGGTGTTTAAATACATATATAGGTTTTTGTGTCATTCATAAACAGAATTGGGTGTTTTCATTTAATGCTCAGGGTTTTAAGTTTCCCATTTCTTGCCTCCTTTGTGTGGTTTGTAACGTAACAAAGCTGTCAATCTGTAAAATCTTACATGTCAGGAGACCCCAAAAAACCACTGTGTTACTTATATCATTTACCTGGTGAATGTTTCTCTTGGTGTGACCATCATCTTGGACAGCAATCTCCAGGAACCTGTGTATCTTCTGCTGGTTTTTTTTGTTTTGTTTTTTTGCACAAACCCACTTTATGGGACAACTGGTTTCTACCCTAAATTTCTGTGGGATCTGCTCTCTCCTGTTCATGCTATTTCATATTCTGGATGCCTTACTCAGACTCACCTGATGCATTCTTTTGGATGCAGTGAACTTTCGATTCTTGCACTCATTGCACTCAACCACTCAAGTACCACTCTATCAGTCAAAAAGAAGAGTTATTGGGTTAGTGTGTTTTTCTTGGTTAACAACTTTTCTCCATTATAGCGAAAATTGTTTTTTTCTAACATCAAGGTTAAAGTTAAGCAGCCCATTTTTTTTTCTCGACTCTCAAACTCTAAATTGTCATGGTCCTGGATCCTTATGACCCAGTGTTTCTTGTTGTGCTTTATTTTTTGTATTGGGTTTATCGTTTCTGGGTTTCTTCTGTTGTGGGTTTTGGTTATGTTTTGATTTCTAGTTTCCTTGGGTTCCCCGGTGTTCAGTGTCTAGTCTGCATCTTTGTTTCCTTGTCTAACTTCCTGTTTTATTTTGATAGTCTCCTTGTCCTGGTGTGTGATGTTTTGTTTTGCTTCCCACTTGTCATCAGTGTCATTTAGTTCACCTGTGTTCCAAGCTGTTTCCACTCCCCTCATCAGCCCTCTTGTGTATTTAAGTCCTGTGTTTCCTCTGCTTGTTGTCAGTGGTCATGTCAGTGTTTGACTCCTGGTTCTGCTATGTGCTTCTTGCCCTAGATTATGCTTTTGCCTTTTTTTGGCAGTCAGTAAATAAAGCTTTAATTTAAATTAAACTTTCCACCTTGCATATCCTGCATTGGGGTCCTCTTCCTTGCCTGCCACAACGTATCATGACATAAATTCATCCCAAAGGTGTTGTACCGGGTTGAGGTCAAGACTCAGTCACGTTATTCCACACCAGATTCACTCAACCATGTAATGCTGGAACAGGAAGGGGCCATCCCATACAACTGGACTTGGTGTCATCATATCATAGTACCACAGTGGAATTTACTGAGCTCCTGAGAGCAGACCATTCTTTCACAAATATGTTGAAGCGCTTGATTTTATACACCTTGTGGAAGAGACTGGAACACCTGAAGTCAATTATTTGGACAGGTAAATGGATAATTTTGGCAACATAGTGTGTTTAGTACATGCCAAATCCCCTGTGATTTTCTAAACCTCTGAATCATTGATTGGCTGGTTTGAAATCCCAGCTCACATGTTGCTGTAGTCCACACAAACTAGAGAGGAGAGGAGAACAGAGACACAGACAGAGTCAGGGACCGGGCTACACTTAAGTCTCTCAACCATTATGAATGTTTCTGTAATAACAATGTTTTTTCTTTCAGGTTTCAATGAAACAGTGAACTACAGGTTTATTTTATTCTTTCTCAGTTTGCTGTGTTACTGCATCATTTGCCTGGTGAATGTTTCTCTAATTGTGACCATTATCTTGGACTGCAACCTCCATGAGCCTATGTATATTCTGCTCTGTGTATTTTGCATGAATGGACTTTATGGGACGACAGGTTTCTACCCCAGATTTCTCTGGGATCTCCTCTCTGATGTTCATGTTATCTCATATTACGGTTGCCTTATTCAAGCTCAGGTAATTTATTCTTTTGCCTGTGGTGAACTGTCGATTCTTGCACTCATGGCATATGACAGGTATGTGGCTATATGTCAACCACTGAAGTACCACTCTATCATGTCAAACCAAAGAATCATTAAATTAGTGTGTTTTTCTTGGTTAATAAATTTCTGCATTATAGCGATAAATGTCTTTCTAACATTGAAGTTAAACTTATGCAGCCCATATATTTCCAGGCTCTTCTGTGTGAACTGGAGTATTGTGCAACTTGCTTGTTTTCCAGAACAAACTACAATTAATGGCATAGTTGCAAACATTACAATAATTATTTATTTGCTCCATGGTGCTTTTATGGTCTGGTCCTATATGTATATCATTAAAACATGTGTCAGTTCCATAGAAAACAGAGCAAAGTTCATGCAAACATGTGTCCCACATCTACTCTCATTATTTACTTTTGTTGTAACTATACTCTTTGATGTTATAAGTTTGCGACTTGTTTCAAAAGAGTTACCTCAAACCCTCAAAAACTTTGTGTCAATAGAGTTACTTGTCATACCTCCTATTATGAATCCTCTCATTTATGGTTTCAAGCTGACCAAAATTCGTAAAAGAATTTGTGTTATTTTAAAAACTAAGTGACTTTAGTTTTATTTACTAAGGCCACTCAGTGTCTTAAATCACAGACAGTTGGCCCGATTCTTTGATGTGCACTGGAAAAAAGTCTAGGCAAAGGCTTCACTTTATAAATTTCCATTTGTGATTTATTGCAAGTTGTAGTCTGAAAAAGTGTGTAATAATGTAAGCAGATGTAAAGTTTAATATTCATCTGCATATCTGAGGTGGTTTCCATTTCTAAAATATCTTTGCACTAAATGTATTTTTGATGACCTAGTACTAACATAAATGTACATTTTCAGCCTCTCTTCTCATTACTGTTTCATATAATAACAGACACCTGTTACTTTTGTGGAGACTGCACATGTGAAAAGGATCAAATGACAAATTGCTTTAGATGGGGCAGAGCTATCAGAGTATCGTTCTGCTTTGATATAATGCTGTCTTATAAAATGAATACACAACTGCAAGAACGTGAAGCAGTTTTGTCCACAATTCAGCATTATTTCCTATAGGTTTGAAGGCAAACTCTTGTTTTTTTCATATTCAAATAGCCACTAAACCTGTTTTTTTCCCATTCTTTGAGGAAAAACAAGCAAACAATCAAATGTGCAAATCGTTTTGTTGTCACCTCAACAGAACACTCATACAATTGTTTGATGGCTTGCAAGTTGTCCGAAAAGTTGCAATATTTGTGTGCATATCTCAGATGTCCGAGTAGTTCTAAAGCTGTTTTGTTATGTTCATATCTCAGATGTATTTTTGATGGTCAAAAAAAGATTAACCTACCAACATATAACAGACACTCGTCAGTGGCTAGTTAAATGTGCTAATTACAAAAAAGATTTCTATTTTAGTTGTCAAAATGAGAATGTATTCTATACAACCACAAAGATATAGTAAGTTTAATCCACAGCTCAGCATTATTTCCTACAGGTTTAAAGGGAACCGTGTCTCCTTGGTCGAAAGATTTTATTTTCACTGCATCACTGTTCAGTTTTTTTTTTCTTTTGGTCATTCTTCTCTGGCTTTTTTATTGTTTGAATTCAATGGTTATATTCTGAGAAATGGTGCAGAATAAGTAGTGAGGTTAAATGATTAGATAAAATGTCAAATTTGAGAAACTATATGTTACATCCGGCTATAAGTTTCACATCAGAATACATCGGTACAAAAAACGTTGTGTAAGACCTTTGAACACAGTTTTAACAATATTCATAAAAAGTCATTGGACTCATGCAAGTGAAGTCAAACAGATGAGCATCATTTAATGCTGCTCTGTAGTCGATGGCTGTCTGGTGTACTTGACCCATCATCAGACTCTTCAGAGATGCTCATCTGGCTTGTGCTGCATCTCCCTTCATCCATGGCTTTTGTGGGACCTGCTCACTGACTTTGCCAATTGAAGATATTGCAGCAAAAGTGTTGCATGTTACATGTTTTGTTCACAGTTATTAACATTAACTTTAAATTTGATTTAAATCAGTTGATATTGAAATTATGTTTTTCATGCCACAAATAGCCTAGGATAACAGGAGTCTGCACTGCAGAAAAAAAGAAAAAAAATCAATGCTCTCACAATGATTCCTGGATGCAGTGAGTTGGATGGGTTCTATTTGATGGGTCATAGAAGCCAAAAGTTAACTGCTGAGTGTCGACACTGATGAGACAGGTGAGCGGCTTTAGGGGAATTTCCAGTTGTTGTGCTAGATTAGAAATGAGATCAATTAATTGGAATCAAGTAATTAGGACCTACAGGGCGTGGGGAGGGGGGGGTCTTAATTAACACAGTAACAACATTCAGAAAAGATGCCCACCAGTATCCCCCTTTTACTGGTGGATGAGGCTTTATGGCCACACCAGGCAGTCTGTAATGAAATGACCGGCTTAACCACAATAAAATTCTCTGTCCAAAGTAAGACAAGTACTTCTGAGCTCCATCAGCTCAGCTGTGTCTACCTCAGAAGACTGCAAAGTGAAATAGAAACAGTAGGCAGACTGGAGCAAGCCACAAACGTAGGCATCATGTTTTGAGGCTCTCTATTACGCTCACGCAGTCGGTTTTCTATTATGATGGCTTGGAAAATATATGCTTCAAAGGATGTGCGCTTATCACGGGAAGCCAATTTGTTTTTCATTTGGTCAGTTGATGAATGAATGAATGAAGGCCCCTTGTAGGGCTTTAAACCTCCATCTGGTCTCAGCTGCCAGGGTACACAACACTACTGCACTGTTTTATTTTCAATCTGATTCCGTTTTATTTATATAGCACCAAATCACAACAAACTGTCACCTCAAGGTGCTTTACATTGTAAGGTAAAGACCCTACAATAATTACCAAGAAAACCCAACAATCAAAATGAACCCATATGAGCAAGCACTTGGCAACAGTGGGAAGGAAAAACTCCCTTTTAACAGGAAGAAACCTCTGGCAGAACCAGGCTCAGGGAGGGGCAGTCAGCTGTTGTGACCAGTTGGGACTGAGGGGAGGGAGACAGGACAAAAGACATGCTGTGGAAGAGAACCAGAGATGAATAATAATTGATGATTAAAGGCAGAGTGGTGTATAAACAGAGGAAAAAGAGGTGAATGAAAAAGAAACACTCAATGCAACATGGGAACCCCCCAGCAGCCTAGGCCTATTGCAGCATAACTAAGGGATGGTTCAGGGTCACCTGATCCAGCCCTAACAGTAAGCTTGATCAAAAAAGTAAGTTTTAAGCTTAATCTTAAAAATAGAGAGGGTGTCTGTCTCCCAATTCCAAACTGGGTGCTGGTTCCACAGAAGAGGGGCCTGAAAACTGAAGGCTCTGCCTCCCATTCTACTTTTAAATACCCTAAGAACCACAAGTAAGCCAACAGACTGAGAGCAAAGAGCTCTGTTGGGGTGATATGGTACTATGAGGTCTTTAAGATAAGATGGGGTCTGAATATTCAAGACTTTGTATGTAAGAAGGATTTTAAATTCAGTTCTGGATTTAACAGGGAGCCAATGAAGAGAAGCCAATGTGGGAGATATATGCTCTCTCTTTCTCAAATTCAAGAGGCACTTTGCAGCATCCTCACAGAGTGAGTGGTTAAAAAAAATCATTCTGAATTCTTTGGACAGGAAACATACATCTCAATTGGGTTAGTGAGAAAAAAGGTTTCATCCCATGAAAATTAATAGCATAGTTAGTAGTATAGTAATTAGTGTAGGGTCTTTGACTTACAAGATAGAGCACCTTGAGTCAACTGTTTTTGATTTGGTGCTACATAAATAAAATTGAATTGAATTGATTTGAAAAAGCTTCACCTTTGATGAGCGCCATCAAATAGGATAATTTTGAGGAATTGTTGCGAAAGAAATTCGGAGTGTGACTAAAGACTAGCAAACACTGAAGCAAAAGAAAACCCTGCAGCAGAGGTCCCATTGTGGAACACTGGAGAGGTAGCTGGGGTCTTGGGGGCTTCATGAGGTTCTTTTGTACAGGAGGTTCTGCTATGGGAGCTTAGGTAAGTCAGGTTTATTTCTATAGCACATTTAAAAACAACATCTGTTGACCAAAGTGCTGTACATTTAAAGCATAAGATTAAATGACAAAGTTAAGAAAGGACACCTAAGAAAAGAAAACCTGAGTAAAACCAACACAAATAGTGTACTCAGAAGTCTGTCTGATTTAAAAGCCAAAGAACAGAAATGGGTTTTCAAATGAGTTTTAAAAGTGTCTAAGGTTGGGGAGGTTGCAAAGGCTCAATCTTCTCTGTGCTTTAATCTGGACCAAAAGACAGGAGCATTTGCTCAGCAGACCTCAGAGATCTAGAGTTAACTTAAAAGATCAGAGAGGTAAGAAGAGGCCAACCCATGCAATGCCTTAAAAAAAAAAGGCAAAACCTTGAAGTCAGTTTCAAAAGTGACTGGCAGCCCATCTAGGGATGCTAATATGGGGGGTATGTGGTCTGGCTTGTGAGTGCCAGTTACTGTAGTAACCATTCTGCAGCATTTTGGACCAGGTGCAGTAGGCTCAGTAGGGACAGACTGACACCTGAATAAAGACTATTACAATAGTCAAGTTGAGATGAAATGAAGGCATGGATAGAAACTGAGGAATGGCTTCACTTTTGCGAGCAGCCAAAGATGGAGGAAAAAAAAGCTTTAATGACAGCTTTAATATGTCTGTGTAGATTCTCAGTCACCCGTGTCAGCTTTAATGTGTTTGTCAAAAGTTAGATTACTGTCAAAGATCACTCCCAAGTTCCTTGAAATGGGTTTTTTATAAGTATTTAAAGGGCTGAGATTGTAGAGGTC
Organism: Pterophyllum scalare; assembly: GCA_024447675.2. Classification (NCBI taxonomy): domain Eukaryota; kingdom Metazoa; phylum Chordata; class Actinopteri; order Cichliformes; family Cichlidae; genus Pterophyllum; species Pterophyllum scalare. Next base: position 65,326 of record JAMQGT020014104.1, read on the forward strand.
AGGAACACCAAACACAATGACCTCTGTTTTCTGTTCATTTAAGTTAAGAAAATTTAAGGCCATGCATAGCTTAACATCCTCCAAACAGTCCAATTAGGCCTTCAGAGGACTCATTAATTTATGTGTCAGTGGCAGGTAAATCTGTGTGTCATCTGCATAACATTGAAACAAGATACCATGTTTTTAAAAAAACTGAGCCTGAGGGGAGCATATAAATAAATATTGTAATCATTTCCACAGTGAAAAACATCCTTCAGTAGGCAAGAATATCCCAAGGACATCCTGTGTGTTTCAAGTGGTTGACTACATTCAATAGTGAAAGAGACACAGGCAAGCGGTCAAAAGCAACAACAGTGTGAGCAGATGGGGCAGTGGCCAGAGGGATAATATGAGACCTCTAAGTATATCAAAAGACAATCTCAGAGAAATACTTTGTTTTAGCTGCTCTTAAAGCCTTCTGATAATTTAACAGACTCTCTAAATACACCAAAAGACACCTGAAGTTGATCCTTTTTCCATTTTTATTCAGCTCTTCTACCCACCTGTGTGAGTTCTCTGGTGGCACTATTCAACCAAGGCTCAGTTTTAGGTTTTAGACTCCTAGTTGTGAGAGGAGCAATGCCGTCAGTGATTTCTGAGCAGGTGGAATTAAACAAAAAGTAAGTGGTACGTGTTCATAGATGGATTTGTCAAACAGTAAGACATGATAACTGTTTTGATACCAACAAGTGGAAAAGATCAGCGGTAACTGAGGTAACCATGCAAGATGCAGGCACATCAGGTTTCAGGAATCTTAAATATTAAAATTACAATATTAAAATGTTAATGTTAAATTAACATCACAGATTTAAGTGTTGCAGAGAGGCAGGCCACTAGATAGCAGATCCAAAGTATGACCACGTTGGTGTGTCGGGCCTTTAACTGACTAAACAAGATTAAAAGAGTCAATAAGCAGCAGCAGATGTAAATTTTAAATTAATTAATATTATTAAATTAATATTAAAATCCCCAAGAATTAAAATACTGTCATTATCATGGCATGATTCCTGTCAAGCTTGATTTCAAACAACTGCAGTTCAAAGCTGGAGTAAACGTCAGCTGTTAGCTGGCGACACATAAAATTGTTTATAAACAGTGGCTATCCATCAGTTGTCCGAGGCAAACTGAGGTAGTTACAGCCTGGAGTGACAAGTTCAGTAAATGGGATACGAAGAGGCGGAAAGAAGAGCAGGAAACAGGTGGACTCCACCAGTAGGTGGTCCCCCAGGTGGGGTCAACCCAAAGTTCACCTGAAAATAAAGGGAGAGGAGGAGAGTGGAGAGAGAAAAACAGAAAAACTCAGACCAGCCTTGAACCATGACAATTCTGTTTAATTGGCATAAACACCATTAAATCCTAACAGTATCCTTAAGACAGCATATTGTGCAAGTGATGAAAATATGTGATCATGAAAACAGTTGAAAAATTTGTTTGATACTCACTTAAATTTTTCAAAACTGTGCAGATTTGTGTTGTATTGTTATATGTTTAGTACATGCAACATACTAAATCCCCAGGGATTTTTTTCAAATCACCAAGTCTTCATTCCAGATCATTGATTGGCTGGTTTGAAAGCTCATGTGTTGCTGTAGTCTACACAAGATAGAGAAGAGAGACACAGACACAGTCAGGGCCTGGGCTACACTTAAGTCTCTCAACCATTATGAGTAACGTTTCTGTAATAACAATGTTTTTTCTTTCAGGTTTCAATGAAACAGTGAACCACAGGTTTATTTTATTCTTTCTCAGTTTGCTGTGTTACTGCATCATTTGCCTAGTGAATATTTCTCTAATTGTGACCATCATCTTGGACAGAAACCTCCATGAACCTATGTATATTCTGCTCTGTGCTTTTTGCATGAATGGACTTTATGGAACGACAGGTTTCTACCCCAGATTTCTCTGGGATCTCCTCTCTGATGTTCATGTTATCCCATATTACGGTTGCCTTATTCAGACTCAGGTAATTTATTCTTTTGCCTGTGGTGAACTGTCGATTCTTGCAGTCATGGCATATGACAGGTATGTGGCTATATGTCAACCACTGAAGTACCACTCTATCATGTCAAACCAAAGAATCATTAGATTAGTGTGTTTTTCTTGGTTAACAACTTTCTGCATTATGGTGATAAATAATTTTCTAACTTCTAGATTGAAGTTATGCAGCCCATATATTTCCAGACTCTTCTGTTTGAACTGGAGTATTGTGCAACTTGCTTGTTTTCCAGAACAAACTACAATTAATGGCATATTTGTAAACATTACAATAATTATTTATTTGCTCCATGGTGCTTTCATAGTTTGGTCTTATATGTATATCATTAAAACATGTGTCAGTTCTACAGAAAACAGAGCAAAGTTCATGCAGACATGTGTCCCACATCTAGTCTCATTATTTACTTTTGTTGTAACTATACTCTTAGATGTTCTAAATATGCGACTTGGTTCAAAAGAGTTACCTCAAACCCTCAAAAACTTTGCGTCAGTAGAGTTTCTTGTGATACCTCCGATTATGAATCCTCTCATTTATGGTTTCAAACTGACCAAAATTCGTAAAAGAATTTGTGTTATTTTCAAAACTAAGTGACTTTTGTTTTGTTTAGTGAGGACACTCTGTCTTAAAATCCTGTACAGTGAAATATCAGACCAGTTCTATGATATGCATTGAAAAAAAGTCTAGGAAAAGGTTTCATGTTATAAATTCAAATTTGTGTTTTATTCCTTATAATATTTATTTAATTTATAGTCTGAAAATATGTGTAATAATGTAAGCAGATGTAAAGTTTTAATATTCATCTGCATATCTGAGGTGGTTTCCATTCCTAAAATATCTTTGCACTAAATGTATTTGGATGATCTAGTAATAACACAAATGTACATTTACAGCTTCTCTTCTCATTACTGTTTCATATAATAACAGACACCTGTTACAGTGCCATTCTACTTTACCATTATGCTGTCTTATAAAAGTAATACACAACCACAAGTATGTGAAGCAGTTTTATCCACATTTCAGCATTATTTCCTGCAGGTTTGAAGGCAAATTTGTGTATAGCTGGGTTACTGCACACTTGAAGAGTTTTTCTTTTCTTTTTTTTTACATTGAAATAGCCACTAAACCTGTATTTTTAACTTTTGCTCAATCAAACATGCAGGTCATTTTGTTTTCTCCTTAAGGAAACTGACATTAAGTTGTATGGCTTTTACAATTTTTGATGGATTTCAAGTTGTCTAATAGTCTAAGCAGTTAGAAAGTTATAATTATTTTGTTCATATCACAGATACATTTTTATTTATTTATTTATTTTTAATTTGCAATTAGTTTATTTTACAGGTCTGGTGAAAACTGCCAGTCTAAGTAAATAATTGATCCCTAACAAATTCCACTTCACTCAGTGCTACAAAACACATGTGACAAGGGTAATGTGAAATGCAGAGACTGGCAACCCCCACCCCACAAACCAATAGTTTATTTCACTCTACAAAGGCACTCCTTTAGATCAACAGGATTTCAACGTGATGTCTCATCATGCCTGATTACACATGTATGAGGCATAAGCACTGTCATTTCAAGCACTGAAAATGCAACAAAAAAGCAGCTTGTAATATTGTGTTAAGCAAGAGACTGATAAATGTCATGTAGTGCCAAGTGGTCAAAGACTGGGGAGACTGGCAGGACAATGGATAGGACTAAAACTAGAGAGTGTAGAAAGAAAGGTGAAGGAAGACTGGGATGGACTCGAGATACATAGCTGACTTGACTGGCTGTGATACTAATGCCCTGTTTGACAGCTGTTTTAACAGTTTTATGTTTAAGAAAAAGAAATAAAATTTAAAAAATAAACAAATGAATAAATAAAAGTGACTAATAGTAACTGTGCTTTGTCTCTGCAGTGTGAGATTTTGTCTTGTATGGGCTTCATAGTAAACTGCGGCAGTCTGACAGAAGCTTTGCGGCAGTCACACCGCTAGATGTGAGCAGAGGGCCGTGTAGCCAGCAGACACGCCCACACAGAAAACAGTATTTTAGAAAACAGAAATTATCCAGCCACAAGTAATGACAATATATCTTAACTTGATACGCGGGTACATTTTAATATTTAAGCACAGATGTGGTTCACAGTACAATTGTGCAGGCTGGCTGTGCGGTTCCCGAAAACCTAACGGCACTGATCGTTGATCCGTTGCGCCTTCTGGTGAACTGCAGTCCCCGGCACAACATAGGCTGAACAGGGTAAGCGGCGATTATTCTTAAGAAGAAACCAGACGAGCCGAGCTGTTGTTGTGGAAGTTTGGTGCAACTTTGCCCCGGACGGAGTTGACTGTTAGGAGTGTTTAAAGCTGGCAATTATGGAATAGAGGAGCGGATAACTGACGTTAGCTAGCTGAGCTAGCTTTTGTGAAGCTGTCCATATTTGTTTGGGTGGCTGTGCTAACTGTCTAGGTGCTAAATTCTTTATTTTATTATTATTATTATTATTATTTTAAGCATAATGGTCAACTGGATTTGTTAGTTTGTTTTGATGCGGGTATATTAAAAGAACCAGCTCGGGTCCACTGCCCGTTACTCGCTTCCCGAAGTTTCGCTAAGTTTAAGTTCCATCTCAACGAACGGTCGTTGGGGAAACTAGCCAGCTTCGTCTTTGTCATAACGTCTAAAGTGAAGGGATGATTTGTATGCTAAATTGATCAATATATTTAAATATGATTTATTTATAATTTTACACAATAATCACCTTCAAAACATGACAAAAATTTCAGTTATATCATAAAACATAAACATGAATAATAGACATGAACCAGTAAATGACACAAAAAACAAAACACAAAAATATGGTATATCAAAATAGGTAGGTGAGAAAAAAAAATATATATATATAAACAGAGGGAAAAAAATTAATTTAACATTTCATATATTTCATAATTACAAGAAAACAAAACAAACAAACAAACAAAAAAAGGAGTACACTAGAAAGAAAGCAACTAAAGGTCTTAACATATGTTTTGCTACTGTGATTGATATGAATTATGTACGGGTATGCGCAGCTACAACTGGGATGAGTGGAGATAGCACCATTCATGGGGTCACATCTAGTGTCAAAGACGTAACATGATTCAAAAATGGTGACCAGATTTTTGAGAATGTGGTTTTGGAGCCTTTGAGAGAATACCTAATTTTTTCCAGTTTCATAAAAAAGAGGGCATCTTTTATCCAGTGAAAATGTTTGGGTGGGAGAGGGTTTTTCCAATGCATCAGAATAACATGTCTAGCTAACAATGTGAGGAAGGCCACAAGGTCATCAAGATGGGGTGGCAGTAGTAAATTTTTGGCGAGAACTCCAAATAAAGCAGTGAGTGGAGAGGGCTGTATTATGGTCGAGGTAATTTCAGAAAGGGAATTAAAGACAGATTCCCAAAATGGTGATAGAGAGGGACAGGTCCAGAACATATGAGCAAGAGTTGCTGGACCCAAACCACACTTCACACAGTTTGAATCTACATCGGGAAAGATTCGAGCTAACTTACTTTTGGACCAGTGTACTCTATGGACTACTTTACATTGTATAGTTCTATGTCGTGCACAAATTGATGAAGAGTGAATGCGTTTTAAAATGGTTTGCCACACTTCGTCTTCTATCTCTATGTTCAGATCGTCAGACCAGGTAGTACGAAGATGGTTAAACACAGGGGTCGAGTTGGATATGATAGTATTGTATATTTTTGATATTGTACCCTTTGGAGTTGGATTAATTTCTAACAGTCTGTCAACCATAGTAGAAGTGGGGATTATCGGGAAACCAGGGAGACGGTGGCGGATAAAGTCTCTAACTTGCAGAAATCTAAAAAAATGGGCACCCGGCAGGTTAAATTTCAAAGACAGTTGAGCGAATGAGGCAAAAGTTCCATCTAAGTATAGGTCTTTCACAGAAAGAAGCCCATGACTTTTCCACACTGCAAAAGTCTTATCAATGAGTGAAGGGGGAAATAAGGGGTTAGAATCAAGTGGTGATAAGAGAGGTATTCTCTGGCTCCCAACATGTTTTATAATTTGAGTCCATATTCTAAGGCAATTCTTGACAATTATGTTGTTGGTATGAGATAGAGGAGATATTTCTGGAGGAAGACATAAGAGAGAATGCAGAGAGGCAGAGCCGCATGAGGTCTCCTCCACTGGTAGCCATTTGGGAATCTCAGGGTTAGCACTACACCAAAATAACATTGTACGGATATTAGCAGACCAATAATAAAATAAGAAATTTGGTGCGGTAAGCCCACCCATTTCTTTACTTTTCTGTAGAATACTCTTTCGTATCCTAGGAGGTTTTTTGTTCCATATGAATTGAAAAACTAAAGCATCCAGTGACCGGAAGAACTGTTTTGGGATAAATACTGGTATGCACTGAAAAAGGTACAAGAATTTTGGCAACACATTCATCTTGATACAACTAATCTTGCCTGTTAGAGACAGTGGCAAAATAGACCAACGCTGTAAGTCTTGAGTCAACTGGTCAAGTAAAGGAGTGAAATTGGCTTTAAAAAGGTGTGAGTAATTCTTAGTCACATGTATTCCTAGATATTTGAATCCTTGCAGTGAGGTCTTGAATGGTAACCTAGTGAAAGGGTAGGCTGCAGCTGCACTGTTAATGGGAAATAGTTCACTTTTATTGTAGTTCAGTTTATATCCAGATATTTGTCTAAACTGCGCAAGTAGGTCTAATACCGGAGGCCAAGACGTCGCCGGGTCTGAAAGAAAAAGCAACAGATCGTCAGCGTATAAGGACACTTTATGGTCTAGACCATTTCTTGTGATGCCTTGCATGGGACTGGATCTGAGGGCTGCGGCCAGAGGCTCTATAGCAATAGCAAACAACAAGGGGGAGAGTGGACATCCCTGACGGGTACCACGGCCTAGGTGAAAATATTCTGAATGGTCATTATTTGTACGAACGCAGGCTAACGGAGAAGCATATAATAATTTAATCCAAGAGATAAAGGAACTGCCAAACCCAAAGCGACTCAGAGTGTAAAACAAATATGACCACTCCACCCGATCAAAGGCTTTTTCGGCATCCATCGAGATAAGTACTTCTGGAGTATCAGCTGATGAGGGTGAGTGTATTATATTTAGTAACCGCCTAATATTATGAAAAGAGTGTCTATTTTTAATGAAGCCTGTCTGGTCAGGATTAATAATTTTAGTCATGATTGCCTCCAAACGCTTTGCCAGCATTTTTGCCAAAACCTTGACATCTGTACAAAGTAATGAAATCGGGCGGTAATTGTTGCAGATTCGTGGATCCTTATCTTTCTTTAAGATAAGAGAAATAGTAGCTTGCCGCATTGTGAGTGGAAGAACACCAGATTCATATGCTTCTTTAAACATATGAAGCAAAAGGGGAGATAGCTTGTCTGAGAAAACCTTATAAAATTCTGATGGAAGACCGTCAGGTCCAGGGCATTTTCCACTCTGCATTGATAATATAGCACTTTTAACTTCAGCAAGGGTAAAAGGTTTATCTAATTCAGAGGCTGTTTTCGGGTCAATGGTAGGGATAGTAAAATTATTAAAGAAACTTTCATAATAAGCTTCGCCCGGTGAACACTCAGAGGTGTATAAAGCAGAGTAAAAGTCTCTAAACTGATTATTGATAGTTTGCGGGTTAACAGAAAGTCCCCTGTCTGTGTTGATTTCAGAAATGTGCTGGGTAGCAGCTCTCTGCCGAATCTGATGAGCAAGTACTTTGCTGGACTTATCACCAAACTCATAATGGTTACAACGAGTTTTCAATAGTAATGCCACAGCTGTGTCAGAGGCAAGAGTATCAAATTCGGCCTTTTTTATCAACAAGCTTTTTATCAGGTCTGGAGCAGGGGACTCTGCACATTTTATTTGTAATTCAGATATAGCATTAGATAAGAAAAGACTTTTTTGTGTAGTTGTTTCTCTAAGATATGCTGAGTAAGCTATTATTACGCCTCGTAGATATGCCTTACATGCCTCCCAGATCGTCGCGGCAGATACATCTGGAGTGACATTAGTGGAAACAAATAAGTCTAGACGGTCATTAATAGTTTTGACAAAATCAGGGTTATTAAGTAAAGCTGAATTAAAACGCCATGGAGACCGTGAAATAGGTCTACCCGGGAAGGAGAGATCCAGAATAACAGGAGAATGGTCTGAAATTACTATGGGATTATAGCAGCATGACTTAACTAAGGAGAGCAGTTTGTTATCCACAAGAAAAAAGTCAATTCTAGAAAACGTAGAGTGCACTGGAGAGAAAAAGGAAAACTGTCTGGCATTAGGGTTGAAATACAATTCTTGTATTTAGATGCCTTAGGTGACTAAAAACTTTGTTACGTTTTATGGGAGAATTCAACCCTTTAACATTCCAACTAACAAATCTTAGAGCACCCCCTGTTGCTAATGATGCGTTAACACTTTGCATAGTGCCCTAGGTGTAATGAAAATAGCAATGAGCTGTGAACTGTGATAGCATAGGTAGTAAGTAGCACCAATACTTGCCTAAAGAGAGGTACCCGTAACATACATACTCCGAAAAAATAGAAACAAAAACAAAAAAAAGTGTTGCATAAGGCAATCACCAGCACGCTGATAAACTAATCAGCTTAATTTAATACTTCCTTGATCTTAACTTCTTGCAGCTGCATTATTGAGAAAAAACAGTTTGATTCAAACCCTGTTAATACACTTTCAAATCTTAAAGCTGTGTATTTACATGTATGATGTAACATAGATGTAGCATTCAAAGCCGCATTGATTTAAGGAGATAATTAGTAATTATTATGGGGGGAAAAGGAGATGAAAGGGAAGGGGGGGAAATAAAGAAAAAAAGGAGAAATCGTGTTAGATTTTCAAGACATCAAATCAAAGATTATTACACCCCCCCTCTTTTCTTTACTTTACTTTACTGTCCCTGGGTTAAGTCTTGGATGAATTTGGTTGCATCCGCAGCCGACGGGAGCCACTTCTTATCTCCGTTCGGGAGTGTAATGCGCAATTTCGCAGGAAAAAGCAACGCCGGCTTATATCCCCGGTTGTACAGTTCAGTCATGTCCCTCCGGTACTCACCGCGCTGCTTTGCAACCTCCGGACTGTAGTCATCATAGAAGCGGATTTTATGTCCCTGATAAGACAGCACACCTCTCTTGCGTGCTTCACGGATAATCAGGTCTTTCTCTTGGAATCGATGGAAGCACAGAATGACAGGGCGAGGACGGAATCCCGGCGTGGGCTTGAAAGCGAGGGTCCGGTGTGCTCGGTCTATCTCAGGAGGTGGCGGGAGTGTGTCTTTACCAAAAACCTCAATGAGAAGATGAGAAAAAAACAAAGATGGTCGGGGGGTAAGCCAACAATACGGATATTTTGGCGCCTGCTGCGCCCCTCCAGGTCCGCTACTTTAGCTCTTAGAAACTCATTTTCTTTTTCAAGATTAACACACACCTTCTCCACCTGTAGCAAACGTGTATCAAAGGTAGCTGCATTAGCTTCCAAAGAGCAAATACACTGCTCATGGTCTCTCATAGTAGAGTTAATACTGTGCTAGGACAAATTTTATTTACACTATACATGCTTCCCTTATGCAGATCAGGGGGCCGATCATGATCCCAGCGACGGCAACTCCCAGGAGGCTTGGCAGGTGGCCGATGAAGGAGGTGATGGGTCACCTCTGGTGCAGGTGACCCTGGACTCAGGCTCGGGCTCAGAATACTCCATAGACATGGGTGGAGCACAACTCATTGGTTCTGGAACCCTCAGGACGTTCGGGCAGAGGGGGGCCCTCTGGCTTGGGATGCTCTGATGGAGCGGGACCCTCTGTTGCGGGACCCTCTGGTGTGGGACCCTCAGGCTCTAGACATGACACTGGATGCTTGGATTGAGTGGGCCCCTCCAGTTCTGGACATGACACTGGATGCTTGGACTGAGCGGGACCCACTGGATGCTCAGGCTCTGGACGTGACACTGGATGCTCGGACTGAGCAGGACCCACTGGACGCTCAGGCTCTGGATACTCGGACTGAGCGAGACCCACTGGATGCTCAGGCTCTGGACATTTGGATTGAGCGGGACCCACTAGACGCTCGGGCTCTGGAAGTGACACTTGACACTCGGACTGAGCGGGACCCACTGGACCCTCAGGCTCTGCCCGTGACACTGGAAGCTCAGGCTCCGGATGTGACACTAGATGCTTAGGCTCTGGATGCTCGGACTGAGCAGGACCCACTGGTTCCAGATGCACATGCTGGTGCTGCGGTGTAGGACGCACAGCTGTCTTCTCAGACCAGCCACCCCCACCCAAAGAAAAGGTTTGCGTGCAGGGATTGGTTGAGCTCAGCACACCCTCACCCAAGGAACAGAAATGGGTGCAGGGAACTCAGGCACTGAGGAGGCCTTGACAGGAGCAACAGTCTTTGAGGGAATGGAAGCTGGGGGACTGAGGTGCAGTGTGTTTACTAGAAGGTTTCTAACAAGTCCATGTAAAAAGTCCAATAGCCAAGGCAAGCCGGAAATTTGTCTCTTTAGCTTGGAGGCAACTGCTTTTTTTGTATTAATCACTGGGACCAGTTAACCATTTTTTACACAAGATAGTTGGTGTAAATCATGTCCTCTCTTAACTCATTTGTGGGGTTATAAACTGCAGGGTCTCTTTCAACTGAAAGATTTCCTGACCCAGGCAGAGCAGACAAAAGATCAGGACTAAAGTCTATATGTAACACGACTCTGTAATCTTGACAAGGGGTGACGTTATGGTTTGCAGGATGGTGTGGATGAGATTGGCCCTGAATTCCTGAAGGCTCTGGATGTTGTAAGGCAGTGTTGGTTGACTTGCCTCTGCAACATGGCATGGAGATCTGGGGTGGTGCCACTGGATTGGCAGACTGGGGTGGGTTGTCCCCAACTTTAAAAAGGCAGAGCAGAGGATGTACTCCAACTATTGAGGGATCATGCTCCTCAGCCTCCCCAGGAAGGTCCTGCCAGGGTGCTGGAAAGGAGAGTCCATCTGCTAGTCGAACCTCAGATTCAAGAGGAATAATGCAGTTTTCATCCTGGTCATCCTGGTTTCATCCTCTGGAACACTGGACCAGCTCTTTATCCTCTCTAGGATATTTGAGTGTGCATGGGAGTTTTCTCATCAAGTGTACATGTGTTTTGTGGACTTGAAGAAAGCATTCGGTTGCATCCCTCAGGGTGTCCTGTGGTGGGTACTGCGAGAGTATGGGGTGTCTGGCCCATTTTGGTTTAGACATAGCCTTCCCTTGTTGGTGCACAGGCTGGTCCCAGCCTCTTGGCACATCCAGTTGGCAGCCCAGGAACCCTAAACAGGAAGAAAAACACCTACAGAGCAGACTAAGCTCTTAAGGAGACGTGGCTATTTTACATTTTCTAAGCAGTGGAGGTGACACTTTTACTGTTCACCTTTCACTTTAATATGTGCAGTGTTTTAACAACTTTATCAGGGACTTACGTACACAACATATTTTCCACGTCATGACAATTGAACAACAAGATTAGTACATCATTGCAGTCTGAATTCATTTGGGTTCTTGTACAGGACATATTCTTACAGGCCATCGCAGCTGAACACTGAGATTGATGCATCTTTGTACAGCTGTGGAGAACACTCTGACCTCTGGTTTCACATTTTATCTTCTCCCTGTGTCTCTAATTTATTTGGATTCTTTAACCCACTGCTTCAGACACTGCTTAGTTATTTAGTTCGATCATTATTTGAGCCAAGTAATAACTTTTAATTCCCTAATGCCCTTTAGAGTTTTGAGTCAGCTACTGATTTTTTATTTGCTTTATTCAGTTTTTTGTTTTGTTTGTTTTCTGTTTGATCAAGTGATTTACTTATTACATAATAATTTGAATGATTTCACTTTCCAACACTGTAATATTTATTAAGTGAGAAAAGTAAAAAACAAGGAGTACAAAACCCAGTCCCAACAACTCCCCCGGTTCACACCTTTAAGGTGTGAATCCAACCTTACGTTACCCTCTCTCCCTCGCTGTATTTAGACAAATACTTTGGGGTCGTCTGGTAACCCTTTGGATACGTCCCACAAGGTATGATTGTACCCAAATCAAATAAGGCAGTCCCATCCTGACCCTCAACAAACTCTAGTTGTATTAGCTGAAATTTCACAACCATTACCAGTGATATGGTCAACAAAGCTCCCCCCCCCCCAACCCAATGAGGCAGTCCATAGTGAATGCCACATGTTTACTTCACTAGGTTGTTCTGGAGTTTCACTAATTTGGCTAGGCTGGAAAATTTAAGCCGAATTACCTACCAGTTTTAGAGCCTTCCCTTATTTCTGCCGAATCGTCTCTAACCTTTCTCAATGGGTGAGAGGGCGGTTAAGTGGGTACACAATGTGTTAGGTGGTGCCAAGGCGCCCCTGCCTTCCCTTTTACCTGGACTGTGTGTGAGGTCACCTCTCTGACTTCAAACGGTCACCTGGGTTCAGTCCACTTCCTCTTGTGAACCTTCACCCGTACCCAATCTCCCACCTTGACTGCAGGGGCGTCTTCTGGTGAAGCCTCTGGTTCTGTCTGCTTCATCTGTTTTGAGAGAACTGCAGTCAAGTTAGTCAGTGCAGTCATGTAGTCATCATAGTTCACCTGCCAGACATCCAAAGAGGGCGTATGACCTCCCTCTCTTGGAGGCCCTGGCATAGGTCTCCCTGTTAGTAACTCATGTGGTGTTAAGTGAGTTTTTGTGTTGGGTGCAGATCTCATTGACATAAGTTCAATGGGGAGCGCATCTACCCAGGGGAGTTTTGTACCCCGGGATATTTTTGCAATTTTTCTCTTCAAGGTTTGGTTCGCCCTTTCCGCCAAGCCTTGTGATCCTAAAGCACATCTTCTTCCTGATGTTTTTAATTAGTCATTTAGCAATCTTGTCCAGATTAATAACAGAACATGGTGATGTTGGTGATGTTTTAACTATACGTTCTGTGGCTGTATCCTCCAAGATAAGATGCACCGAGACAGAGAAGTTAGTCTAGCATTATCTATCTGTTGCTCTCAGTCTAGTGTAATGCTTAATTGTTTATTATTTGGTTGAACCACTGTTTATTAATTAACTTGCTCGAGTTTACTTTTAAACATTTGTCCTTTATTCATTGAGTAAAAAATAATCCCTAACATCATGAAAGTAGTTTTAAAAATTGTTTACTTGTTATTTTGCTATTTAATTGTTACTTATTAATTTTTTTGTCAATAACCTGCAAATTTGTGTTGTGTTGTTGTATGTTGAGTACATGCAACATATAAAACCCCCTGTGATTTTTCAAACCAGTAAGTTCTCATTCCAGATCGTTGATTGGCAGGTTTCAAATCCCAGCTCACATGTTGCTGTAGTCTAAACAAGATAGAGCAGAGAGGAGAAGAGAGACCAGACACAGTCAGGGACCGGGCTACACTTAAGTCTCTCAACCATTATGAACGTTTCTGTAATAACAATGTTTTTTCTTTCAGGTTTCAATGAAACAGTGAACCACAGGTTTATTTTATTCTTTCTCAGTTTGCTGTGTTACTGCATCATTTGCCTGCTGAATGTTTCTCTAATTGTGACCATTATCTTGGACAGCAACCTCCATGAACCTATGTATATTCTGCTCTGTGCTTTTTGCATGAATGGACTTTATGGGACAACAGGTTTCTACCCCAAATTTCTCTGGGATCTCCTCTCTGATGTTCGTGTTATCTCATATTACGGTTGCCTTATTCAGACTCAGGTGGTTTCTTCTTTTGCTTGTGGTGAAATGTCAATTCTTGCAGTCATGGCATATGACAGGTATGTGGCTATATGTCAACCACTGAAGTACCACTCTATCATGTCAAAGCAAAGAGTCATTTGGGTAGTGTGTTTTTGTTGGTTAACAACTTTCTGCATTATAGTCATAAATACTTGTCTGTCTTCGAGATTAACGTTATGCAGCCCATATATTTCCAGACTCTTCTGTGTGAGCTGGAGTATTGTGCAACTTGCTTGTTTTCCAGCACAAACTACAATTAATGGCATATTTGCAAACATTACAACAATTATTTGTTTGCTCCATGGTGCTTTTATAGTTTGGTCCTATATGTATATAATTAAAACATGTGTCAGTTCTATAGAAAACAGAGCAAAGTTCATGCAGACATGTGTCCCACATCTAGTCTCATTATTTACTTTTGTTGTAACTATACTCTTAGATGTTCTAAATATGCGACTTGGTTCAAAAGAGTTACCTCAAACCCTCAAAAACTTTGTGTCAATAGAGTTTCTTGTCATACCTCCTATTATGAATCCTCTCATTTATGGTTTCAAACTGGACAAAATTCGTAAAACAATTTTTAGTGTTGTTATTTTTAAAACTAAGTGACTTTTCTGTTATTTAGTAAGGACACTCATTGTCTTAAAATCACACACAGTTATATAGGAGACCAGCTGCTTGATGTGCAACAAAAAAAAAAGTCTAGGAAAAAGTGTCATTTTGTTTTTTATTACGAGTGTTTAAAATGTCTAAAATATATGTAATAATCTGAGCAAATATAAAGTTTTAATGTTCATCTGCATATCTGAGGTGGTTTCCATTCCTAAAATATCTTTGCACTAAATGTATCTTTGATGGTCTGTACATTTGTACATGTACATTTGTACATTTACAGCCTTTCTTCTCATTACTGTTTCATATAATAACAGACACTTGTTCCTTTTCGTGGAGGCTGCACATGTGAAAAGAATCCAAAGACAAATTGCTTTATTTGTGGCAGAGCTATCAGAGTGCTAATCTACTTTAATATTATGCTGTCTTGAGAACAGGGAGGAAGTTCAGTGCCCTGACAGCCTGGTGTACAAAGCTGTCCCTCAGTCTGCCAGTCCTGGCCTGCAGCTCAGCACACATCCTTTGGCCCCCGTACTCAGAACATTGGTGCTAGATGTCTTGTTGCTGACCTGAACTGCCTGTCATCTCCCAGTCAGGAAGTCCAGTTTCCAGCTGCAGAGGGCGTTCAGCCCCAGCCGGTCCAGTTTGAGATTATAGTGGTGGTTTTGAGGCATATTGAAACAACAGCCTGACTCAATGAGATGCTGCAGATGTTCATGAAGACATGAGTGAGATTCCCTGCACAGTCCCCCAGCACACAACCTGGCATGTTTTCAGGACCAGGAGCTTTGCGGGCATTTATCCTGCTGAATGTTCTCATGTTGTCTGGGGACAGCCTCAACACCTGACTGCCAGAGAACTTTTGAGCAGGCATGTTGTTGTGGGCCTCAAACCGAGCAAAAACTCAATCAGCTCTTTCAACACTGAGGTGGAGCTGTTGCAGGTCTGCAGTGGGGGATTGTAGTCAGTCATGGTCTGTATCCCCTGCCACAGGCTCCATGAGTCTCTGCAGTCACTGAAGTGATGGGCTATCCTCCCGGAGTACTGCTTCTTAGGTGATGATTTTATTGATATTAACATTAGGAACAATCGGGACCTTCAGAAGCCATCCGACTAAAGCAAAAATCTGATTTGCGTGACTTCGACTTAGGTGATTTTTTACTGTATAAAGCGCATGAAAAATATAACTCACCATAACTCTGAATCAGTGTGAGCCCTGAGCTTGTTTCTCCACAACTCATTTTTGCTAGCTTGTGGGTTGGCTGGGTTCGGCATCACTAAGTATCAGCTGGCACACACAAATACACTGTCAGAATCCCTACAGTAAACAGGAAGCTTTGATTTCACATGGAGAGTGACTGCAGAGCCACTGTGTCGAGCACTGGAGTGTGTCAGCTTGACTTGTCTGGGTCACCTCATTGTTATCCCCGGTGTTGTTAAATATAAATGTTAAATGGACTTGTTCTTATATGGCACTTTTCTACTCTTGTTGAGCACTCAAATATTTAAAAAAGCATTATATACATCAACCAACCTATTTTATTAGACAGGCACGGGAACCAGTGAAGCTTGTGGGTTTAATTTTGGGGGGACGTATCACGTGACCAAGACAAGCGTCTTGACACATGTCAAGAGGGAGTCATAGATGTAACAGAGAGAATCCACCCATTTTTCAAAATAAAACATCATTCAGACTCAGATAAGTAAAACAGCAATAATGTAAGTTATTTAGTCTTTGAGTGTGGCCCGGTACCAAATGACCCACAGTCCAGTACCAGTCCACAGCCCGGGGGTTGGGACCTCTGTCCTAGACTATAACTAATGGGTTCTAGGGATCCTACTGGAGCAACTAGAAAGTATTACTGGGGAAAAGCACATCTAAAAGGAACTGCCCAGACCACTGCCACTCTGACACAGCTAAGTGGAAAATAAATTAATGGACTGTTGTTTTATCCATATACATTGGAGTGAGAGGAATAGATCATACTGAATAGTCTGCACATGCTATAAAAAGACTGTCAGCCTGGTGTGAATCCTGTTTGAGCCAGAGTGATCATTTTCAGAATAACTGTCACAATACGCTGTGCAAGTACTTTTGTGAGAATCTTGTAGTCAGAGCAAAGAATGCTAATTGGCTGATAGGCACTACATTCTAAAGGATCTTTATTTATTTTTTTATGTAGAACTGAAATTGCAGCTTGCGTCATTATTTCAGGCAGTTTCTGAAGTAGCAATCATTCCTGATAGACGGAACATAATAGAGGACCGAGCCTAGATGCAAAAGTTTTAAAAAACTCAATGTGGCCCGATGCTTTGTCACCTTTCAAGGAGTTAATAGCTTTAATACTTTCTTGAGATGTTATTGGAGCTTCAATGATTTTAAGAGCTTCAAAGTCAGTGGAATCTCTGATTTAGAAAAGAATTAATCTCGGATATGTCTGCATTGGTTTCTGATGAATACAAATTTAAATAAAACTGCCCAAAGCACTCATTAATAGTTTTGGGGTTAGTAGAGATCATATTAGGTGCCACATGGCTCACTGGAAAACCATTACTAGCTGTTGTTTGTTTAAGCTCATGGGAGAGAAGTTTATTTGCTTTGTCACCATGTTCATAGAATATTTGTCTGGATTTGAATAGAAGCCGTTCTGTATGCTTGATTGACAAATTGTCAAATTCCTTTTGTAGCAAAAGTCGCTCATTATATAGTTCCGGCTAATAGTTAATAGATTTTTTTTTTTTTTATCAATATCAGCTATTTGTGTAGATAACTCTGAAAGACGGCTGGTCCATTTCCTTTTCTCGTAGACTAAATAGGAAATTATCTGGCCTTGAAGGAAAGCTTTTAGAGATTCCCATACCATAGCATACAACATTCCTGGAGTCAAATGTCCAAATAAACATCAATTTGAGTATTCAAAAATTTTATGAATTCATTACTGGACAACAATACCGGTTCAAAATGCCAACTGCGTTGTGGTGCAATGCAGTTAGGGAAACACACTTCTAGCCTGACTGGACTGTGGTTGGAAATAACAATGCTATGATATTGGCAGTCCTTCCCAAAATGAAGAGTTCCACTGTCAAGCAAAAAGAAATCGATATGTGAATACAACTAATGGGCTGATGAGAAAAATGAATATTGTTTAGTTGTAGGATTGTGTTTCCTCCATGGGTCTGAGAGCTTATATAGATCGATAAATGACAGGAGAATCTTACCAGATTTAGAAATTAAACTGTCTGTTCTAGGTCTGGATTTATTTAATCCTGGGTGTAAGACACATTTTAAGTCACATCCCAAGATCAGATGGTGGGAGTGGAGGTCGGGTAGTTTAGCTATAAAGCGGGAGGAGAACTGTGGATTGTCCCAGTTCGGACCATGAATATTAGCTAAGACAATTTGTCAGCCAAGGAGTTTGCTGGCAACAATTATAAATCTACCACTATCATCAGCAATTACAGAAGTTGCGACAAAAGGAATTCATTTTCTGATCAATATGGCTGTGCCTCTGGATCTGTGCTCATACTTGGAAGAAAAAATCTGCCCAATCCGATTTCTGCTCAATTTCGAGTGTTCACTAGTATGCAGGGGAGTTTCTTGTAAAAAATAAAAAAAAAAAAAAAAAATCTGATCTCAGAGATTTAAGGTGTGCAAAAACTCTACTACATTTGATAGGATGGTTGATCCCTTTAATATTCCAGCTGGTAAACTGAATAGAGCCTTATGGACTAGTGCCGGATGTCACCATGATATATTAACATTTGTAAGTTGTACTGAAATGGTATTGGTTTTGATTTAAAAAAAGAATTGAAGTTCCTGGATCGTCTTGCTGCAAAATAAACGGAGAGAGAAAATAAAATAAAATTTAAAAAACCCATGAAAAAGAAATGGAGAAAGGGAGGGTGTCCCATGACACTACCCCTATGCTGATCTCCAACCCTGTGGAAGATCGCTCTAGCCTCCAATCCAAGGAAGAAACGGCACCTGAAAAGTCCATATTGCATGGGAAAACACAGCCTAAACATGGCCTGCAGAACAAAATTTAGCTTAACATTAAAGCACCCTTGAATAGATTAATAAGAATAAGTGAAAAAGTCACAAAGTTGATGGTAATAATTGAAAACAGAGAAAGCCAGAGAGCTATACTTTTAAATAGAAGTCTCTGGTCGAAATGTAAACATCTTATTTAATAACAGGCACCATCAGTAATTACTTGTCCACCCGACTGGGCTGCATGCGGAGTAATGAACTGCGAGATGTAGCTCTGGGCTTCTTGCCGTTGTAAGTTATGTGGAGCCTAGTCGGGTGAAAAATGCCGAAGCAGACCCCATCCAGGCCCCTGAACTGCTGTTTGATGCCATTAAATGTGACTCGGGCTTTGGCTACCCAAGTTGTATAGTATAGAAGATGGAGATGATCATGTTGTTCACCTTGAGCCTCTGCTTATCTCTGGCGATCTTGACGCAGTCACTGCAGTAGTGGAGACGTGCTATTATGGTACTCGGTCGCTTACCTGTTTTTGGCGCTGGTTGAAGGGATCTGTGGGACCTGTCAATGAGCAGGGCATCGGCTAATTCAAGAGCCTCTGTAGTAGGTTAGCAATGGATGAGAGGGAGCATCTGTTGGGGCCCTCTGGAACACCAACGATCCTGATATTATTGCTTCAGGATCTGGATTCAAGATCTTCACATTTGTTCTGTAGTGAGTCAGTCAGAGCCCCCAGCTGCTTAACCTCTCGTTTCAGTGACACGACATCATTGGAGCAGGCTGTTAAGCTCCATTCAGCGTCACCCAGGGTACTATGTAGCGATGTTAACTCCATGTTCGTCGCTGTTTTAAAGTCCTCAAAGCCTGCTCGAACCACCCACACGTCTGCTTGAATCACTGAGATTTCACTTTCGAAAACCGCTCTGACCTCTGTTTTCATCATGGAGACAAAGTCTGCCCACAGAGACAGCAACAGATCCCGTTTTATAACCTCAACGTCGAGAGGCCCGGTGGGAACGTCAGAATCATTGTCACATTTTCCACCAGAGGTCAAGGAGGCAGTCGGTGCATCAGGCCTCGATGTTGCTGTAGTTGTTTGTCGTCCTTTTCCACTTTATTTGCCATTATTTCCTGGCAACAGTGTTTCTGTACTATTTGTAGTGCTTTTCCACTTTTGTAATTATGTAAAAAGAGCCTTTAATATACTTACTTATGCAATAGTTCTGCAGAGCTAAGCCTTAAAGCATCCTACTCCATAGCTTGCTCAGCAGCGCCCCATTAAAAGGTTTTCTGTGGGGAGATTTAAGCAATAACGTAACACCAGGGACAGATTATAGTTAATTGGCACACAATCACAAATTAAAACACAAAGTCTTTATGTTGGTATATTTTATGTTTTATATCAGTACTCTAATGTTATAAAGTGCCTTGGGGTGACTGTTGTGAATTGGAGCTATGTAAATAAAAGTGAACTTAATTATATTAATTATAACATACTAAATCCCCTGTGAGTATCCAAAGCATATATTTTAGGTACTGAAAATGTCTGAACATGAAAGTACTTTTTAAAAATTGGTTGATTTTCCTATGACCTACAGGTTTTGTGTTGTTTGTTTAGTACATACAACATTCAAAATCCCCTGTGATTTTTCCAACACATTCCAGATCATTGATTGGCTGGTTTGAAATCCCAGCTCATATGATGTTACACCATCTACACAAGATAGAGCAGAGAGGAGAAGAGAGACCAGACACAGTCAGGGACTGGGCTACACTTAAGTCTCTCAACCATTATGAACGTTTCTGTAATAACAATGTTTTTTCTTTCAGGTTTCAATGAAACAGTGAACCACAGGTTTATTTTATTCTTTCTCAGTTTGATGTGTTACTGCATCATTTGCCTGGTGAATGTTTCTCTAATTGTGACCATTATCTTGGCCTTCGACCTTCATGAACCTATGTATATTCTGCTCTGTGCTTTTTGCATGAATGGACTTTATGGAACAACAGGTTTCTACCCCAAATTTCTCTGGGATCTCCTCTCTGATGTCCGTGCTATCCCATATTACGGTTGCCTTATTCAGAGTCAGGTGGTTTATTCTTTTGTCTGTGGTGAACTGTCGATTCTTGCACTCATGGCATATGACAGGTATGTGGCTATATGTCAGCCACTGAAGTACCACTCTATCATGTCAAACCAAAGAGTCATTAGATTAGTTTGTTTTTGTTGGTTGACAACTTTCTGCATTATGGTGATAAATAATTTTCTAACTTCTAGATTAACGTTATGCAGCCCATATATTTCCAGACTCTTCTGTGTGAACTGGAGTATTGTGCAACTTGCTTGTTTTCCAGCACAAACTACAATTAATGGCATAGCTGCAAACATTACAATAATTATTTATTTGCTCCATGGTGCTTTCATAGTTTGGTCCTATATGTATATCATTAAAACATGTGTTGATTCCATAGAAAACAGAGCAAAGTTCATGCAAACATGTGTCCCACATCTACTCTCATTATTTACTTTTGTTATGACTATACTCTTGGATGTTATAAATATGCGCCTTGGTTCAAATGTGTTACCTCAAACCCTTCAAAACTTTCTATCAATAGAGTTTTTTGTGATACCTCCTATTATGAATCCTCTCATGTATGGTTTCAAGCTGAACAAAATTCGGACAAGAATTTGTGTTATTTTAAAAACAAAGTGACTTTTGTGTTATTGATTAAGCAAACTCGTTGTCTTAAATCACAGACACTTAAATATCAGACCACTTCTGGTTTTGTTTTACAATTTCAAATTTCTGTTTCATTACAAGTAATAGTCTAAAATTAATCAATCTAATCAAATATGAAGTTTAATATTCATCTGCATATCTGAGGTGGTTTCCATTTCTAAAATATCTTTGCACTAAATGTATTTTTGATGCTCCAGTAATAACACAAATGTACATTTACAGCCTCTCTTCTCATTACTGTTTCATATAATAACAGACACCTGTTACGTTTTGTGAACTCTGCACATGTGAAAAGACAAACTGCTTTAGATGTGGCAGAGTTATCAGAGTGCCAATCTACTTTAAAATTATGCTGTCTTATAAAATTAATACACAACCACAAGTATGTTGGGCAGTTTTATCCAAAAGTCACCATTATTTCCTGCAGGTTTGAAGGCAAACTGTTTTCTGGTTTTATAGATTTACAGATTTTATATTTTTCATTTCACCGCTGTTGACTGTTTTTTTTTTTCTCTCTCTCTTGCTTCTTTGGCGTGATCAACACAAAAGCTTTTTCCTCCTCTATTGTCAACTGTTGTGTCTGAACAAAAACATTATACAATTTAATGGCAGAAATGAGTGTCAGAAATGAGCTTCCTCTGAAGGGTGGCTGGCCTCTCCTTTAGAGATAGCATGAGAAGTGCAGCCATTTGGGAGGAGCTCAGAATAGAGCCCCTGCTCCTCCAAATTAAAGGAGCCAGATGAGGTGGTTCAGGTATCTGACTAAGATGCCTCCTGGGCGCCTCTTGGGTGAGGTGTTCCAGGCATATCTTATGGAAAGGAGGCCCCGGGGCAGACCTAGGACATGCTGGAGAAATTATATCTCTCAGCTGGCCTGGGACCGCCTCAGTGTCCCCGGATGAGTTGGAGAAGGTGGCTGAGGAGAGGGAGGTCTGGGCTTCTCTGCTTAGGCTGATGACCCCATGACCCGGCCTCTGATAACCGGAAATGGATGGATGGATGGATAAATGAAATGAAATGAAATGCTTTTGAAAAGCTTTCTATTACTGTGAGGATAAATGTATGACCTTCAGAGGGCAGTAACCCCGTGACAATGTCTAGAGCAATGTGTGACCAGGGGTGACCTGGGACAGGCAATGGGAGCACAAACCGTGCAGACCAGAACATACTGCCACTCAGCACTTTGGGCACCAAAAAGATAGTCTAAGCACGTTCAGCCAAAACAAAACAGGGAGCAGCAGACTACAAAAGAAAAGTTCAGGAGGCCACTCAGGCCAAGGGGCCAGACAACAGAGTCCAAAAAGGTCCGGAGGCCGCCCAGGCCAAGGGGCCAGACCTAAGGGCTGAGGTCCATCATGGAGGTGAAGCAGATCAGGGTGCCCTACAGGACAACAGCACAACAGGAGGCTGGCCGTGGAGCCAGCTGCGGAGACAGGGCAGATCGGGAGGCCGGCCGTGTGGCCAGCGGCGGTGGTGGAGGAGCTCTGGAGGCCGGCCGCGGGGCCAGTGGTGGAGACTTTCCTGAGCCTTAACAGGTAGCCAATGGGACACCTCTGGTGGACTGACTGGTGGCCGACGACCAAAAAATAAAAACTAATTAAAACGAGCAAAACCACTCTAAAAACTAACTGATTAAATAAAAATTTAATCTAATTAAAACTAACTGAATTAGAGGAAAAAGTTAAAACAAAATAAAACTAACCTATAATGTAAAATCCAAAACTATTATAACCCTGGTGCCAAGAGAGAAACTGTGGCGCTACAAGACAGTGGTGAGATGTGCAGTAGGAGTGACAGATGGGTTCAAGGTGGTGATGGGATTACATCAGGGACTGCCTCTGAGCCCCTTCTTATTTGCAATGGTAACGGAAAGACTGACTGAGTTCAGGCAGGAGTCTTCATGGACTATGATGTTCACAGATGACATTGTGATCTGCAGTGAGAGTAGGGAACAGGTGAAAGAGAGTCTGGAGAGGTGGAGGTGTGCTCTGGAGAGAAGAGGAACAAAGGTCAGTAGAAGCAAGACAGATCCCATGTGTGAATGAGAGGGTGACAGGTGTAGCAGTGAAGCTGAAAGAAGCAAAGTTAGTGAAGGTGGATGAGTTTTAAATTATCAGGTGGCAAGCTGATGATGGTCAGATTGTCACTGGGAGTGAACAGGATGGACAGGATTAGAAATGAATATATCACAGGGACAGCTCCGTCTCAGGCTGGAGACAAAGATTGTGAGGCAAGGCTGAGATGGTTTTGACTTGTGCAGAGGAGGGATAGTGGATGTATTGGACAAAGGATATTGAATATAGAGCTTTCAAGCAGGAGGAAAGGGGAGAAGACCGCAGAGAAGATTGATGGATGTAGTGAAGGAGAATATGAAGAGGGGTGGTGTGAAAGAGGATGCTAAGAATAGGTTGAGATGGAGGCAGGTGATCCTCTGTGACCTCTAATGAGTCTTCATTCCAGATCATTGATTGGCTGGTTTGTAATCATACCTCACATGTTGCTGTAGTCTACACAAGATAGAGAAGAGAGGAGAAGAGAGACCAGACACAGTCAGGGCCTGGGCTACACTTAAGTCTCTCAACCATTATGAACGTTTCTGTAATATCAATGTTTTTTCTTTCAGGTTTCAATGAAACAGTGAACCACAGGTTTATCTTATTCTTTCTCAGTTTGCTGTGTTACTGCATCATTTGCCTGCTGAATGTTTCTCTAATTGTGACCATCATCTTTGACAGCGACCTCCATGAACCTATGTATATTCTGCTCTGTGGTTTTTGCATGAATGAACTTTATGCAACGACAGGTTTCTACCCCAAATTTCTCTGGGATCTCCTCTCTGATGTTCGTGTTATCTCATATTACGGTTGCTTTATTCAGGCTCAGGTGGTTTATTCTCTTGCCTGTGGTGAACTGTCGATTCTTGCAGTCATGGCATATGACAGGTATGTGGCTATATGTCAACCACTGAAGTACCACTCTATCATGTCAAACCAAAGAGTCATTAAATTAGTTTGTTTTTGTTGGTTAACAACTTTCTGGATATTGGCCATAAATCATTTTCTTACTTCTAGATTGAAGTTATGCAGCCCATATATTTCCAGACTCTTCTGCGTGAACTGGAGTGTTGTGCAACTTGCTTGTTATCCAGAACAAACTACAATTAATAGCATAGTTGCAAACATTTCAGTATTTATTTATTTCCTCCATAGTGTTTTTATAGTTTGGTCCTATATGTATATAATTAAAACATGTGTCAATTCTATAGAAAACAGAGCAAAGTTCATGCAGACATGTGTCCCACATCTAGTCTCATTATTTACTTTTGCTGTAACTATACTCTTAGATGTTACAAATATGCGACTTGGTTCAAAAGAGTTACCTCAAACCCTTCAAAACATTGTTTCAATAGAGTTTCTTGTGATACCTCCTATTATGAATCCTCTCATTTATGGTTTCAAACTGGCCAAAGTCCGGAAACGAATTTGTGTTATTTTTAAAATGAAGTGACTTTTGTTTTGTTTACGACACTCGGTGTCTTAAAATCACAGACAGTTAAATATCAGACCAGTTCTTGGATATGTATTTAAAAAAGTTTAGGAAAAGGTTTCATGTTATAAATTCAAATTTGTGTTTTATTACAAGATGTAGTCTGAAAATATGTGTAATAATGTAAGAAGATATAAAGTTTAATATTCTTCTGCATATCTGAGGTGGTTTCCATTTCTAAAATATCTTTGCACTAAATGTATTTTTGATGGTCCAGTAATAACATAAATCTACATTTACAGCCTCTCTTCTCATTACTGTTTCATATAATAACAGACACTTGTTATTTGTTGTGGAGGCTGCACATGTGAAAGGGATCAAATGACAAACTGCTTCAGATGGGGCAGAGCTATCAGAGTGCCATTCTACTTTAATATGATGCTGTCTTATAAAACACGACCATAAGTATGTGAAGCAGTTTTCTCCACAGTTCAGCATTATTTCCTGCAGGTTTGAAGGCAAACTCTTGTCTGGTTTGTAGATTTTATATTTTTCACTTCATTGCTGTTCTTGTCTTTCTTCTCTGGCCTTTTTCTGGTTTGTATTTCTTTTATTGCCACAAGAGCTTTTTTACTCCTCTATCCTCCACTGTTGTTTCTGAACAAAGTCATTACAAATTTAATGACTTTGATTTAGCGCTATTATATGCAGTATGTAAAATGATATTTATAAGTAAATGACTATAATAGACGTACTGAAACACACTGTTTACCCCTTCAAGGAAATTAGAATTGAAACTGTAAATCT
Organism: Pterophyllum scalare; assembly: GCA_024447675.2. Lineage (NCBI taxonomy): Eukaryota > Metazoa > Chordata > Actinopteri > Cichliformes > Cichlidae > Pterophyllum > Pterophyllum scalare. The sequence continues at coordinate 90,787 of JAMQGT020014104.1, forward strand.
ATGCTTTTATTTTGAGGCTTTCAGGAAGTAACTAATCTGAGTGGCAGTATGAATTTGTAATGTTTATGTTGCTCAGCATACTACAGTAGTTTCTGAGAAATGCTGCCAAATAGCTTAAATGGTTAAATAATGCCAAATTTGATATAATAAATTATATATTAAATCCAGCTGTAAGTTTCACTTCAGTATCCATCAGTACAGAAAGACTTGTGCGTAAAACATTTGAACACAGTTTTAACAATATTCATGGGTTAAAAAGTAAGTGGATTCATACAAGTGACATCAAACAAATGAACATCATCTGAAGCTGCTCTGTAGTTGATGCTATCTGGCACACTTGACTCACAGACATCATCATCTCAAATGTGGTCATGCTCATCTGGCCTTCCCTGCATCTCCCTTCATCCATGGCTTTTGTGGGACCCGTTCACTGACTTTGCCAGTTGAGGATATTGCAACAGAAGTGCTGCAAGTTACTGCTACAGTTTTTAGCATTCACATTAAAATTGATTTAAATCATTTGAACATTTCCAGTGTGCAGATCAGATGTGATTTTAATGTGGTCTGGAGCACACCGGTGCATTTCACTGGAACTAATACGTCTTTTCTGGAACCAGTTCTGCCTTGGTGCCTTTTGAGAACTGGACCACATTTCCATATGTATGAGTGTTATCCAACGGTACACAGTAAAAGCTGGGCTTATTTCAGGGGGATAAAAATTAATTGTGTACAGGATCTGTTAGCTGATGTCAGTGGTTCAAACCTTAGAATTAAGAAGATGAATTGATGTTCTTTAAAAAAGAAGAATCAGTCCTTGAAAAGGTTTGAACCACTCCTCTACAGAGGATTGAAATTGGGTTACTTTGGGCCTCTTTATTTGTTTATATGGAGGATTTCTATCCTCTTTGGACTTTTAAGCCAATTAGAATGAGAATGTTGGGGTCATATTATAGAGCCACTGCTACAAATGAAGGAGGAGTAGGTAAAACGGATAATGTGATCAACAGGCATATTATTGCAGTGTCAGCAGTAATGCTGCAGATGACCTTTGGGTAATATTTAAAACAATTGCAGCTATCTGGCTAAAAATGACTTTTCTTTCACTGATCCTTTGGTCATTACACTCCCTTCTCCATTGTGAATGTTTTTCTTCTTTTTAATGTTTTCATATGCTAATTAATATGCACAAGCCCCTCATAAGGATTGCAGTCTGCACTTCATTTATTTTAATTCAGTTTCATTTATTTCTACTCAACTCTCATAGGAAGAGTCGTATCACCTCAAGGCACTTTATATTGTAAGGTTATAAAGGTTACTTTATATTGCTCTTCTAAATTTCTGTACCCCTAAATTATCAAAAATTTTGTTACAAATTTTCCTACCAACTGCAAAATGGGGGCAAGGTCTTTCCATTTACCCAGACCAAAATATATGTACATAAATATGTTTAAACATCTGCAAAATGAATAAAAGTCCCAACTTACATCTAATACAATACAAAACTACCATGACTCACAGTGGAGGACTAAAGCGCAGGACACTGGAAAATAGTCTTGTCAGAATTTATTCACAAGGAAAGTCAAAATCCCAAGGCCGAGGATGATCATTGGGCAGTTTGAGGGGTGTGGGCTGTCTGTGGGTGTCACACACACGTTCACAAAACACCAATTCCAGAAGGGATTCCGAGCATGTAAGGTCTGCACAGAGAGCAGGGTTAATCCATGCATGAGAAAAGGTAGCAAAGTCCAAACAGGAGCCAACCACAGTACCTGGCTGATGCAATAATCGGGCACTGACTGAAGGCTTCCACCAGCTTATAAACTCACTTCATAAGTGCACAAGGAGAACAGGTGAGTAACAAGAAACCTGTAATAGGTGAGGACTGGGTCAGCTGGTGGAGCCACCAGGAAATCCCCGCCTCTGCACACAGGCAGGACAACACACAGAAGGAAGAAAAGCAAAACTATAGAAAAAGCACAAACAAAAGGCCAGCCAACCAGGAGCACCCAGGGGATCATGACAAAAATCTCTCCACGGAGCACATTATACAGGACAAATGGGCCTTACACACTCAAACATATGCACCCACCGCACAGGCCACTCTTCTGAGAACTAGATGCATGCTATATGGTTTTGTATGTCTGTGAAGACCTACTGTATTTACATGATTTGGTTGCTCTATCCCAACATTACCCAAACTGTGCATTTTAGGAGACATATGTGAATTACCTCTAGAAGCAACTACATCACACATCTTACCGCCTTATGCATCACTAAGAAAACTGTCTTCATGAATTGGAAATCAAAAAATTATTTGTGTGTAACTTAATATAGGAATTTTCTTCCAGATCACATTAGTCTGGAGAGAATGTCTGCCTCCTCTAAGAATCAATTGGGTCAATTTGATTCTCTCTGGTCTCGACTGATCAATTTAGTTACTCAGTGGGGGTGGTCAGCCGTAGTCTCATCTGGACTTGGGACCATCTGATGGCTTCTTGGAGCTGGAGGGCTGTAGTTGCCGTTTTGTGGTGTCTCTTGGTGAAGGTGGGGCTTGGGTGGGTGCTGCCTTGCGGTCTGGGGTGTGGGGTGTTTGTGGTGGTGGGTGTTAGTCCTGGGTCAGGTGGCTGTTTTTTGGTGTCCACTGGGTGTTGGGCAGGTTTCAGGCGCCTGGGGCCATCTTCTTGGTTCGTACCAAGATGGCAGGCCTCTGGCAGGGCAGGCTGCCCGCTGCCTCTCTTGTTCTCTGGGGCTCTTTCCCTTTGGCCATGATGGCGCCATCTGAAGCCTCCCTCTTTCATCTTCTGGGGCACGCATGCAGTTGCCATCAACATGTGTGGCCTCAGGTCTTCATTGCTTTTGGAGAGCTGCGGACAGCCCAGGTCTCCTGGGTCTTTCTTCATCTGCCTCTGGCTCCTGGGGGGCGTCGTTGTGGCTTATCACCGTTATTATCAAGTACATTTTGTGACAAAGGCACGGACATTCACACTCCGTCTCTCACGCAGACACACACACACACACACACACACAAACACACAAACCCAAAATAACAAGATTGCTGGTCTGTGTATCCGTTTTTCTTTTTTTTTTCTTTTTTTTCCCAGGTGCTGTTTGTTTTTTGTGTTTTCTTTCAGGTACAGCAGTTGATGACCCAGTGTGTTCTTCTGCATATGGTCTGTCCTTTTATTCTTGCCTTTTCTCCTATTTTCCCCCGTTTTCTTTTTCTCTCTGTCTCTTTTTTCTCTATCTCTTCCTGCCTGTCAGCTCTGGTATTGCTGTATTGCACATGTACTCCTGAATAATAATAAAATGAATAAATAAATAAACTGTTGGGCGGTGGCCAAGGGCGGAGGCCCTGGCGGACTGATCCCCGGCTTTTGAGACTGGAATAAAATAAAATAAAATAAAAACTAACAGGAGGAGCCTATAGAGACTTTATAGAGGTTGTCTTGGAAAAGCAAATGCATTTGGCACAACAGTGCATTCAGATCATGATTCTGACTGCAAAAGCTGCCAGAAAGGACAGGTTATTAAAAAAATGTTTCCTGTTGCTGAATTTCAAACGGTATCTCCTATAAGAATGGACTTGGAATGATCAGACTTAGTGACAAAAAAGAGAAGACAGTTTAATAGAAAAGGGAACATGACTGCTCCCTTCATTTCTTCATAATTATGTGGTTATTAACAGACATATAGCACTCCCTGCTGGCAAACTGAGTCAGTATTCACTAGACACAATATTGAAATTGTGTCAAGTCAATACTTGGAATTTCCTCTTTGTCTTCTTTGTTATTTATTTCATTTTAATGTGAATCTTTGATACATGTAAAGTATGTCAAAAAGTATTTTTCAACTTTTCAAATGATTCTCATGCTTAAATGAATTAATGTCAACATTAACACAGTTTTACATGAAATAAAGTGTATCTTTTGATCTGTGAGTATTGTTTCATTTTTCTTTATTATAGAAGAAATTAGTTTGTCTTTTTTTTCTGAAAGAATCTTGACACAGTGTCCACATTATTTTTCTCCTAATTGTGCTCTGATGTTAATCTCTATCTAATCATTCTGATAACTGGATATTTCAGTTGCATGCTATAGGATCTGGTTTAATCTCAGCAAGAGACCTTGCTGCTCACTGTATCACTCTATCTTCGTTTGATTCGTGTCTGTCCTTGTACTGTCCATTGAGGATGATGTTTAAATTGTCTAATAGTTTTTGCAGGAGCCTGGTGAGTGAAAAATCAAGATACTATTCGACTACCGACTACTTAAATTCAAAGAGGCAAGACGATATCATTCCCATCCCTGTTACACTACCCCGGCTACCTGTTAGATGTAGAAGAGATTAAACTTTTATTAATTAACATTTTTAAATGCTTACAGGGCCTCAATTATGTTGTCTTGTTACAAAACACAAACTGTTGAGTTTAGTATGCGTCAGTATCTATTTTTAAATCAATCTTCAAAACTTACTTTTACAGGAAGGCCTTTCTTTCTTTCTTTCTTTCTTTCTTTCTTTCTTTCTTTCTTTCTTTCTTTCTTTCTTTCTTTCTTTCTTTCTTTCTTTCTTTTCAGTTTTTTTCCCTTTACCATTTATTATGCCAGCCAAGGAACTAATGTTTATCTTAGCATTTGGATACATTTTAATCTATTTGTAAACATAATAGATAATCAAATTTTTTTTAATGAATTCTGATAAAATTTTGTAGGGGTGTAGAGTGGGGTAATGTTAGCAACATTTAGGAATTGATGCTGGTATATGGGGATTCTAAATATCAATTTTATGTTTATTACATTTATTACAAGTTATTGATCTCCAGTTATTTACAAATCAATACCTATTATCCATTACCTACATAAGGTTGGTGTAAGTAAACATCTGTTATGTGACTCTCATCTGATTTTTACTGCATCGCAAACTTCTTAAAGTACATTTTAAAAGAACAAAGAAAACAAAATAAACATATAAATACCACAATACTATTCCCTTAAGAGTAAATACAGCCCAGAGAGTGAAAAGCTTTGGTGGAGTTTTGCAGCCTCTGAGTGTTTCTTGTTATAATAGTAGCAAAGGTTCAGAACCGATCTCCTAAGTGGGGCTGGACTCTGTCCTTTTCTGAAGTTGTCACTGGTGAGTAGCACCGGGCAAGTGTGGGTACACACAGAAGGAATACTTGCACTTCTTGGAATTTTGGATGGGAAGGAAGAGTTTCTCAGCCCCTCTTTAATTTCAAGTGGAAGACCAGTAGCTGTGGAATGGCAGAACAAGGTGGTGGTTCCCATTTTGAAAAAGGGGGACTAAATAGTATCACCCTGCTGAACCTTCCCAGGAAAATTTATTTTAGGCTGCTGAAAAGAAGGATTCAGCTAAGTGTCAACCTTTGGATTCAGGAGGACAACTGAATTCTATCTTATCCATGGAGCAGTGGACCAGCTCTTTATCCTTGTGGGGCTTCTGGAGGTGTCATGGGAGACTGACGATCCAGTCAGCATGTGTTTTGTGGACTTGGAGATGCTTCATACTCGGCTGCAACCCGTTCTACTGCAAGCTGGGGGCCACCACCTGATGAAGTCAACGGGACCTGCATCATCCGCACAAAGCAGAGATGAGATTCTGAGGCCACCAAGGCAGAAGCCTTCCGCCACTTGGCTATGCCTAGAAATTTTGTCCATAAAAATTATGAACAGAATTGGTGATAAAGGCCAGAGGTCCCGCACCCACTGGAAATGAGTCCAACTTATTCCCGGCAATACCGACCAAGCTCTCGCTGCGGTTATACAGAGACAACTGAATGACCCGCAACAACAGGCCAGACACCCCATACTCCCGCAACACCCCCCACAGGATACCCCAAGGGATGGAGTTGAATGTCTTCTCCAAAAAACACATGGAGACTGGATGGGCAAACTCCCATGCACACTAGAATATCCTCGAGGATGAAGAGCTGGTCCAGCGTTCAGTGACCAGGATGAAAACCGCATTGTTCCTCTTGAAATCCATTCGGACTCAGTTTCCTCGACCTCCCTCGGAATGCTGTCGAAGTTCTGCCAGAGGTGGGAGATGAACATCTCTTGGACTGGGGCCTCTGTCAGGCATTCCCAGCGCACCCTCACAATACATTTAGGTGCGCCAGGTCCGTCCAGCATCCTCCCGCACCACCTGAACCAACTCACCACCAGGTGGTGATCAGTTAACAGCTCAGCTCCTCTCTTCACCCGAGTGTCCAAAACATACGGCTGCAGATCTGATGATACGATTACAAAATCCATCATCGACCTAGGGTGTCCTGGTGCCACGTGCACTTATGGACATCCTTATGTTTGAACATGGTGTTTGTTATGGACAAACTGTGGTTTGCACAGATGTCCAATAAAACAACATCATTCGGATTCAGATCAGGCAGGCAGTTCCTTCCAGTCACACTCGTCCAGGTCTCAATGTCATTGCCCACATGAGCACTGAAGTCTGCTAGTAGGACGATGAAGACCCTGGATGGAGAACCCTCAAGCACCCTGCCCAGTGACTCCAAGAAGGGTGAATACTCTGAACTGTCATTTGGCGCATAAGCGCAAACAGCAGTCAGGACTCGTTCTCCAGGTGCAGTGAAGCAACCCTGTTGTCCACCAGTGAAAAATCTGACGTACAGGCAGCAGGCCAAGGGGATACAGGAATACCCACCCCACCTTTTTACACTTATCAAAAATAATTAGTTTCAAACAGTGCAACTTGCATTAAATTCTAAACAAAGAAACTTATAACCAACAGAAAAGTCGAATGAAAATGGTTTCTATAAGGAGATTTAAGCAATAACCTACCACCAGGGACAGATTTTATTTAATTGGTGTAAACACACAATCAAACTGTATCATTAAGAAAACATATTGTTCAAGTGCTGAAAATATTTGGACATAAAAGACCTGGGTTTTTTTTTGTTGTTATATATTTTATGTTTTATTTTAGTACTCTAATATTCTAGGGTGTTTACCATACAATGTAAAGTGCCTTGAGGTGACTGCTGTGAATTGGTGGTATATGAATAAAAGTGACTTGAATCGAATTACACTGCAACATACTAAAACCCCTGTGATTATCCAAAGCATTTATTTTAAGTACTGAACATGTCTGGACACGAAAGCACTTTTTAAAAATTGTTTGATATTTATTTGAATTTTTCAAGTCCCTGTGAGACTTGTGTTGCTATATTGTATATTTAGTACATGCAACATAATAAATCCCCTGTGATTTTCCAAACCAGTGACTCTTCCTTCTAGATCATTGATTGGCTGGTTTGAAATCCCAGCTCACATGTTGCTGTAGTCTACACAAGATAGAGAAGAGAGACCAGACAGAGTCAGGGACCGACTACATTTAGGTCTCCCAACCATTATGAGTAACGTTTCTGTAATAACAATGTTTTTTCTTTCAGGTTTCAATGAAACAATGAACTACGGGTTTATTTTATTCTTTCTCAGTTTGCTGTGTTACTGCATCATTTGCCTGGTGAATGTTTCTCTAATTGTGACCATCATCTTGGACAGCGACCTCCATGAACCTATGTATATTCTGCTCTGTGGTTTTTGCATGAATGGACTTTATGGGACGACAGGTTTCTACCCCAAATTTCTCTGGGATCTCCTCTCTGATGTCCGTGCTATCCCATATTACGGTTGCCTTATTCAGGCTCAGGTGGTTTATTCTTTTGCCTGTGGTGAACTGTCGATTCTTGCACTCATGGCATATGACAGGTATGTGGCTATATGTCAGCCACTGAAGTACCACTCTATCATGTCAAAGCAAAGAGTCATTAAGTTAGTTTGTTTTTGTTGGTTGACAACTTTCTGGATTAATGCCATAAATCATGTTCTTACTTCTAGATTGACATTATGCAGCCCATATATTTCCAGACTCTTCTGTGTGAACTGGAGTGTTGTGCAACTTGCTTGTTTTCCAGAACAAACTACAATTAATGGCATATTTGCAAACATTACAATAATTATTTATTTGCTCCATAGTGTTTTTATAGTTTGGTCCTATATGTATATCATTAAAACATGTGTCAATTCCATAGAAAACAGAGCAAAGTTCATGCAAACATGTGTCCCACATCTACTCTCATTATTTACATTTGCTGTGACTATACTCTTGGATGTTATAAATATGCGACTTGGTTCAAAAGAGTTACCTCAAACCCTTCAAAACTTTGTGTCGATAGAGTTTCTTGTGATACCTCCTATTATGAATCCTCTCATTTATGGTTTCAAGCTGACCAAAATTCGTAAAAGAATTTGTGTTATTTTAAAAACGAAGTGACTTTTGTGTTACTTAGTGAGGACACTCCATCCATTCATTTTCTTCTGCTTATGCACAATTAAACCTTGAACCATTTCCTATACTGAAAAACATCTAAGAAAATGCTTATAAATTCAAATTTGTGTTTTATTGTAAGTTGTAGTCCGAAATGCTGTCTTATAAAATTAATACACAACCGCAAGTATGTGAAGCCGTTTTATCCATAATTCTGCATTATTTCCTGCAGTTTTGAGGTCAAACTCTTGCATGGCCAGCTGAAAGATTTCAGTTCATCAGTGTTCACTCTGACTTTGACCTTTCTTCTCTGTTTTGTCTTATTTAAACAGTTCTCGACACATTTTTTCTTCATATTGAAATAGCCATTAAACCTGTTTTTTTTTAAACTTGTGCTCAAGTCATTTTGTTGTCTTCTTAACAAAACACTCATGCAGCTGCATGACTTTTAAATTGTTTGATTGATTGCAAGTTGTCTGAAACTTTAGCTAATAGTCTCAGCAGTTAGAAAATCACAGTACTTGTGTGCATATCTCAGATGTATTTTTTATGGTAAAAAACTCTCTTCTTATTCCTTTTTTCACACAATAACTTTTCAGTAACTACTTACTGTGGAGACTGCATATGTGCAAATGACAAAAGCAATACAATTTTAGTTGTCACAAATTGTGAATATATTCTACAAAACCACAGTGATATAGAAAGTCTTATCCACAGTTCAGCATCATTTCTTACAGGTTTGAAGGGAAACTATTTACTGGTTGGTTTAAATATTTTATATTTTTCACTTCATTGCTGTTCACAGCTTTTGGTTTTTTTTGTTTTTTGTCTTTCTTCTCTGGCCTTTTTCTTGTTTGTAATTAACAATTATTGACTCAAGAGCTTTTTTGCTCTTCTATTGCCCACAGTTACTGCTACATATGTAAATTCATATTCATAAGTAAGTAACTTTATAATAGAAACACTGAAACACACTGTTTACCCCTTTAAGGTTTAAATCTGTGCCAGAAATCTAAGGTGAACTATAGTGTCAACTCTGTGCTTTTATTTTGAAGTTTTCAGGAAGTAACTAGTCTGAGTGGTGGTATGAATGTATAATGATCTTTTTGTTCATTTTTGTGAGAATGTAATACATTAAATTACATGTTAAATCCAGTTATAAGTTTCACTTCATTATACAGCAGTACAGAAGAAACTGTGTGTAAAACCACTGAACACAGTTCTAACAATATTTATGGGTTAAAGTCTAAACTGTATTGACATTTTTATTTTTAGTATTTATTAGTGGTTAATAGTATATATTGTGTTGTGTATATATATATATATATATGTGTGTGTGTGTGTGTGTGTATGTATGTATATATATATATATATATATATATATTTGTTGTCATTCACGTTGCAAATGCAATGTGAATGACAACAAATAATCCTTGAATCCCTTGAATCCTTGAACAAGTGAAGTCAAACAAATGAACATATTTCATCCTGCTCTGTAGTCGATGGCTGTCTTGCGTACTTGGCCCACACACATCGCCAGACTCTTCATCTGTAATCTGGTGATGCTCATCTGGCTTTTGCCGGGTCTGTTTCCCTTTAGACCAGACCCCTTTAGTCTATTCTTCACAAACTTTTCCAGTCAACAATAATTACCATTCTTTTTAAATCGTTTGAGGATTTCAGGTCAGCTGTGTGAATCAGATGTGATTTTAATGTGGTCTGGTGCACACCACTGCATTTCCATCCATCCATTTTCTTCCGCTTATCCTTTTCAGGGTCACGGGGGGCTGGAGCCTATCGCAGCTGCCATAGCAGGGCTAACACAGAGAGACAGACAACCATTCGCACACATTCACACGAATTACAAATTAATCGAACTGAACCTAAAACAATGAACCCAAATGAAAATCCTTATTTTACCAGTCTGTGTGTAAGATCGGCAGATGAATCATTTTCTGCAGCATGGATCTCTTTTCTGCAACAGTGTTGCAAATTCTTTGATGTTCTTTGAAGACTTTTAGCACCACTGCATCATTATCATCATCTGATTAGAGGAGCCCGCACTCACGGGGGGAACAATTTGTGCAGAAGAGTCATACGACCCATCCCCATTCATGTGAGCATGCACGGAGCCTGAAGCAGAGAGCCCGGCTTAACAGACAAAGGCGATGACCAATTGTGTGTTAGAGAAGTTAAATGACAAGATGTTCTTTAAAAAGAATTGAATCAGGTTTGAGCCACTCCCCTGCAACAGAAATTGAAATTTCATTTACTGGTGCAGCATCAGCAGTAAGGCTGCAGATGACTTTTGGGTATTATTTAAAACAATTGCAGTTATGGGGCTGAAAATTGCTTTTCTTTCACTGCTCCCTTGGTCATTGCGCTCCCTTCTCCATTGTGGGTGTTTTTCTTCTTTTTTGAGTGTTTTTATATGCTAATTAGTAGGTGCAAGCCTCTCTTATGTAACAGTCACAAGACGAGCAATCTCAAGACACTTTATGTTATAAGGTAAAGAACAAATAGTATCACATAGACTTCTCTTATGAGCAAACACTTCTGGCATTCCAGCAGAGCGAGGCCCAGGGATGGGGTGTGGCGGGAAGAACAAATATATATAGCCTTTATTTGTCCAGTTAAAAGTCTCCAGTCATCAGCTGCAGCAGTAAACACTGCATCTGCTTTCAATGTGTCATTCACGGTGGCTGTGATTTAGTGTGAGCGCCTTACCTCAGCGTGCCATCCTTGTGTAATTCCGCATTGCAGGTTGTTTGGAGCTGTGTGCTTTGTTTGCTTTATGTTAAAGCAGTGCTTGCAAGCGGTTCGGGTGCTGTAACCTAATTTATTGTTGATGTTTTTGGAAGTTAGACGGAAAGTTTTCTCCCTGGAGACTGGGCCAGGTGTTAGATTAATACTTCCCACTAAAATAACATTTACCACACTGAAGGAGTTGCATTTATTAAGAAATTAAGTTTAGTTATTCTATTCTCTGCTGTGCCTCTGTGAGTTTCTATATGTATATTTTTCTCTATTTTAAATTTAAAATAAATTTAAAAAAAAGGTTGGGGGATTCTGGTTAGAACTCCCTAGTTTTGTTTTATTTCTTTGAGGTGAGTTGCATTCACCATCCCTTGTTTTCTTCAGTGTGAACTGAGCTTATTTTCTGAAATGCTGCCAGTTATAAACACTGGATTAGTAATATTCATTGCCTTTTCTCCTGGTGAATTAGGTGTGAGCAGTTTGCTTGGCTGACCCCGAGGCTGATGAGCTGTCAAAAGTGCTCCTGTGTTACTTTTTTGGACATTTGATACTTTATACTCACACTTGGATTGCGTTCAAGGATATTCTAGTAATTTTTAAAAATTGTCCTGAGCAATAGTTCTCAAAGCTTTCTGAAGGTCTTTCAAAGTTGTTCTTTGGACATCAGCCGCTTTTTTCACTCGTTTTCAGTAGAGGTCCTTGTACCTGAACATTTTCAAAGAATTCTTTTTTGATTGTTAAGCCACTTAACACCGACTTGTGAATCATTCAAACATTAAAAAAAGGCAACCAACACCTAACACAGTGGTGTGTCTGTGCATAACAGGCAGTTTAGCAAAGAACCAATTTTAAATGTACTTTGTTACTAGCAGCCTGTTGCAAAACACAACATAATTTGTTCCCATTTCATTAGCTGAATCTATGAAAAATGCCAAAGATAACACAGTTTGACAGGCAAATTGTATTTTTGCACTAACAACAAGATTCCCAAAGAGCTATTAGCCAAAAACAGCATATCTCAGCATGGTGCACAGTGTGTCCTTCAAGATTTTGAGGAAACTGGACAAGGGGAGGACAAAAAGTGGCAGCCCTAAAAAGAACAAGCTACAGAAGATGAACAGCATCTGTCCTTAAGAAACAGAAATACAGCAAAGACCTGCCCTATAGTTGATCCAGCTGATGTTTGCGGAAGCCTCATCAGAAATGGCCTCAGTGAAAGTGTGGCTGACATAAAGCTATTCTTAAGGAACAGAAACAGGAAGAAGAGGCTGAGGTATGCCACATTACAGAAGAACTGGACTAAAAATCAGTGGCAACGGGTCTTATGGAGTGATGAATCCAGATTTGACATTTTTGGTTCAAATCCTTGTCAATATGTACAGAGGAGGTCAGGAGTGAGGTACAACAGAGTGTTTAAATATAGGAATAAACAGGAATAAACTAAAAAAAAACAGCTTTAAAGCTGCACTCAAACAAAATACACAACAAAAGCTGGCCAGGAACAAAAGAATTCAAAACTGGAGAACCAAAAGCAGGAAGACACACAGCCATGAGGGATGAGGGAGGACACAACAATGAGACAAATACACAAGGTGATGAGGGCAAATGGGAGACACCTGGCAGGACAGCGGAACCAAACTGAAAAACCAGGACAAAGAATGTAAAACTAAATAAAAAGCACAAGAGACAAAAGACTAGCAACGTAAAACAGGAAGTGACTAAACACGGGAACCAGAACACAATGGAAAATATATTCATATAATACAAGGCTGAGAATAAAATTATAATGAGAAAAACATGCTAAAAATACAAAACTCAAAATGCCCAGAACTCATAACAGAATGGGCAGAAAGATACAAAGGTAGAAATCTAAACAATACGCAAACTAAGAAGCAAAGTGAAGATATTTAACACTAACAGAACTTGAATGATCAAAAACACAAAACATTGGGCAGAAGAGCCGGATCCATGACACAGTGAGTGTCTACAGTCATCTGTAAACTATGGTGGAGGGTCTATCCTGGTTTGGGGCTACATTTCAGCCTATGGCGTTGGGGGTCTTGTCAAAATTGATGGAATTATGAATGCAGAAAAATAAAGCTCAGATTTTGATCCACCATGCAGTACAATCTGGAAAGATCTGATTGGTTTCAGCTTCATTTTTCAGCAAGACAGTGATCCCATTTAAATACTCACCACTTGGAGGCAGTGTTTTACTAGTGGGTGTGATTGAGATGATTTTGGATGCAGGTTGGCGTTCTTTAACCACCTTCATGTTTAGCCCTACCACGCGTACTCAAGAAGCTTTCTTTGCCTTTTGCAAGAAAACATTGTAAATAAGAATGAGTGCATGTGTTTTTTAAATGGCTTAAATATAGATCACAGTGCCTTGCTGCACCTTCTTGTGGTACAAAGTGGTATTACATAAAATGCACTCCGGCCCTAGCTATAGCTTCACTTGATATGTCTACAACACCATACATAGACTTTTTGGGAAATCAAGTCAAAGTGGTTGCTTGCTCTCATTCTGTTGGTAGCTTTAGTTCATTTTGTAAGGCTATAAATTATTTTTAAAACACTTGAAATTATATGAAAAAGCACCTTTGAAGTGGACCTAAAAGTTGACCTTTTTAAGTGGACATTGTTTCCAGCACCCCAAAAGTTGATGAACTCAGCCTATGTACAAGTAATCCCTGTGAGCCAAGCAGCTCAGACTTCAGACTAATATTCAGGCATTTCTTAGATAAATAACAGAAATATTGCCTAAATGTCTTCAACACCTTCATTATTTATATATTTATATTTTTTGTATTGTTTTAGATTTGGCAGGGGGATGCAGTGATATTTTGAATTCGGAAACATGCAAACTTACTCAAGTAGAGCCCATGAATTAAAATATGAATTTGGAAATTTGCACTATAGGTCCCATTTAAGTGCTTTATGTATACTAGAGTTCAGACTCAATCACATGTTAAATGGTGACCGCCCTACATTATTAGTTTTTCACCATGTTTAGTCTAAATGGGTTTTGAGGGACTTTATATTTATATTTTATTTTGAAACATCGAGCGGAAGCTAATTATGGTAAAGGTAACTTCACGGACCTCTGAGGGGGGTAGGACATCCCTGACCGACCTGCACCGACTCCGCACCGCTCAGCGGCAGTAATGCAGCATTTCCTTCCCCAGCCACGGCAAAACATGAAGCAGAAGAAGGAGGCCGTCGGCAGGCTGTGAACACTGCAGTACATGCGACCGTACAACCGCTCTCAGCCTGTGCTCGTTTTTCTTCCACAGCGGCGACGACGCGGAGGAAAACGAGGCATCTGTGTTTGGGTTCGGAGTGGCGGACAAGATTTAAACGTATCCTGAATTCACAACTTTCTGTTCAGGCCATCAGTAAGTAGCCCTTTGCGTGCCATTTGGCGTCTGCAGTGGATGAAACATGCTAATGTGATTTGGGTTCCGGTTGTGTTTATATAATATTAGGCTGGTAATCCTCCGGAGCGGCGCAGACGTCAGGGCTCACCGGTCAGAATTACATGAATAATTACCCTGAATATGCACCTTTTAAATAAACGTGTAAGCGCTTTAAATTCACCTTGCTGTCACGGCTGTTATCATGCCTCAGCTTTACCCGGTCAGCGGTGCCTGTGAAGGTCTGCTCAGGGGACTGCATCATGCACAATTAACAGCGATACCGTACTACAGAGCCTGTGCCTGCTGCAGCACGCTGAACTGTTACGTTATGCAGGTGTGTTTTCAAATCCGCTCTTGTCCAGAAGGAAAACATGCAATGCGATCTGCTCACAGCGCAATGTGAAAGCGCTCCTCGTCAGCCCTGCTGCCTTGTAAAAGTCATCTGTGTGTGAAAGTGTACTAACTGTATCAGAGGCGAAGTGTAACAAGGATTCAGGCCGGGAATTTGACTTAATCTGAGGCCACTGTGCACCCGCCCCCCCGCCCCCCACAGACTAATGCACTTTGTACATTAGTCTGGTTCTGTCAGTTTTTTGCCAAATAATTTACTCAAAGTGTGACTGAAGGAATGTGCAGAGAAGGTGTGCAACCATAAGTTATGAGAAGCCTGCAAATGCAACATTTGCACAATAATTAATCACATTATTAGTATTATTAACCTGACATTAATGGCTTATTTTTCTTAAATACCATGCATTTACACGTGACAGTGTACTAGCTTTTTGTTTGTTTACTTTATGTCTATGTGAGAGTAAAATGTCCAGATTACAAAAAACCAAAAAAACCTCTGAATACTGCACATGGGTACAATGGCAAAACTCAGCAGTCATAAATATGTGGTTGTACAAGGTCACAGACACAAAGCAGTGAGCCATTTGCTCTTAAAAATAGCTCAGAAGTGCAAATGGTTACGCTACATTGAAGCAATAGTATACAAAATCATTGTGGGGGAATTTTGCTTTAGTTCATGCAGCCATTCATTTATGCACAGCTCTCTAAAGGTCCTGCCACAGCATTTCATTCGGTTTGAGGTCTGGACTTTGGGGCCATTGCGACACCTCGATTCTTTACTTTCTCAACCATAGATTTTTCTGACGTGCTTGGGATCGTTACGGTGTTCGTCGACCCAGTTTGGGCCGAGCTTTATCAGCCGGACAGGTGGCCTCACATTTGGCTCCAGAATACTTCGGTATACAGAGGGGTTGATGGTCGACTCAGTTGCTCAGGTTCTGTGGCTGCAAACGCACAAATCATGACCCCTCCACCACAGTGCTTGTCAGTTGGTATGAGGTGTTTGGTTTTCACAAGATGCAGCGCTGTGCATTAAGACCACACAACGCCACATTGGTCTCGTCTGTCCAAAGGACGTCGTTCCAGAAGTCCTGTTGTTTGAGGCGTTCCCCTGGCAACTGTTATAAATAAGCCGTAGTTGTCGGATGTTTTTGTAACTTTACTGTCGTGAACTTTAACATTTAACACACTAACTGAGGCTTGTAGAGTCTGAAACATAGCTTTTTGGGGGGGGGGGTTTGCCCATCATTACACGGTCTGACCTCGGATCGAATTTCCTGGGACATCCACTCACCTTCTGCTTTTATAGAGGTGCTCACGTTTGGTGATTATCAGTTAATCAAGTCTATTTGATTAGCAGAACCTCACTGCTACTCACCCTCTTAATTGAAAGCAGTAAAGGGTGCACTTAGTTTTAACATGACTGCATAGTCTTATGAAAACGTTCTTTTTCACACGACTGCAGTTGTGTGCGTCCGTGCGCGTTTTGGCTCACTTTTTTTTGGCCGACCTGACCCCGCACTGCAACTCAAGCTGCATTTTTCTCTTCATTTCGTCTCTCCTCCACCTATCCTTTTCTCCTTACTGTGCATTCCACCAGGCCACTTAATTGTTATCGACGGAGGAGCAGTTAGACGTGCGCCTTGCTGAGAGACGCTGCGCGAGTGCGCCGCGCGCCTGGTTGGCAGTTGACAACGACAAGAGTACGCCGGAACGTTTGCACTTGCAGGATCGAGCACGAGCGTCACACCCGATGTGCTGATGAAACGTGAATTTAAAAGTCTTTGCGTGACATTGTGATGACCACAGCAACGACACATGGCTGCCTCAGTGCCTTGTGTGTGATTTTTCTCAAGTTTGCGCCGTCATGCTGCAGTTCTGTGCTGCAGTTTGAGTTGCGTTATATACGTGGCACTGCTATTTAATGTGGATTAAAGCCACATGGATGTGCTGGTATTTTTATACCAGCATAAACTTTTATTTTCTATAAACATTTGAAAGTAAGTTAGTCCTGCTGTTTGTGCGAGTTTGCCTTTAAGGCACCGTTTTCATGCAGAGTTTAAGTGGACTCTGTTTAACTGTCATCTGTCAGCAACGGCAGGAGAGGCTACTCAGACATGTAGAGAGACAAGAGTGCCCCTCAACAGTTGTTTGTGTGCGTGCTTGTTTTCATACCGTCACCATGGCAGTCAGAGAGAGTTTGGGTAGGTGTATGGTTTGCGGTCATGTTCATTCATATAAAGCAAACATGTTTTCCATTCCTAAAGGCATATTGGTGGTGTGTTGTGAGATTTGGCTTGAATGACGCACAATTTCCTTTTCAACAGTGCAGCACAAGTGGGATTATTTCAGAGAGCAGCAATGCAGTAGGAGCATGTTGCTGACAAACACTTGTTTTCAATTAAATGAACTACATGGCATCTGTTTGCAGCTCCGTGAGACGAGCAACTTTGCTGATTTGCTGAGTTGAAGTGAGTAAGTGAGGCTTTTGCAAAATCCAGCTGCAGCAGTCAGCTAAAACAGAACCCTGTCAGGGCAAATACTCACAGCTACCTTACACTCAGCCTTACTCTATATTTTATTTAAAAAAAAAAAAAATGCTGCAGCACTGCTCCACTTGCTGAGGTGACAAGTTTTGAGTAAAAAAACCCCCCCAAAAAACAAAACAGCTTAGACCAGGCACTGAGGCTGTTGTTTCAAACTGACCGCAAGCTAAGTGTGTGTGTGTGTGAGTGTCAGTTGTGCTGCAGGAAAACAGCATGCTGCTGTATAAGTGAACCCACGGAGCAGCAGCAGCAGCAGCAGGAGAACGGAGGCTGCTGCTACTCACGCTAATAATTTGTCGCTGGCTGTCAGCGTGCTCTCCTTTCATGCTCCTGTAATGTAAACCCAGAGGCAACAGAAAGGGTACCCATCACCTTCACACAGCCCCGTGTGGACATAGCGAGCTTCTGTCAGCGATGCATATGTTCCCTGCCCTTTGAAAGCTTACGTAGGAACCCCGATGAATGCACCAGTGCCCATCAATTGGATGAGGCTCGAAAAAAAGAAGACAAAGCGGTTCCTCAGGATTTGCCGGCTAATGGGCACTGACGAGAATACGCATCTGAAGAAAACCGCAGGGACCCAGTGCAGCGTTACTGGGAAAGTGCTGAATGCAGCCTTACATTCAAGCTGTTTTGGTGGTTTAGTTACTGCCACGCTGTCAGGAATTTTGATGTTTGAAGACCAAATGAGCCAAACACCAAACTTGGCCAACTCGTCCCACTGGCGAGAGGAGGACCTGCTTGAATAATGAGCGGCTATTTTGAGGCAAAGCACTTTAATACACGGGAATAGAAACAGAAGTGCTCTGCGTGCCTTCCTGAATATGTTTGCTTTCCCCAGCAGGACAGTGTTATTACTGCAAAAACACGTTGTTGTAAGAACGGTGAGCAGGGACATCATCTGTTCTCCAGATAACTGTTGTAATTACAAAGGGGGGGTGGGGGCGGGTGGTTCATGGTGCAATTAAATATCGGTTCACATATTTTTGGTATAAAAGCGTTTCGAAAGGTTTGCAATGAACACATTTCTTGATGGAGTGGAACGCTGCAGACTTCCCTGGTACTGCTTATCAGGCTTCTGGTAAACTACGCATCCTTTGTCCTGTGCACTTTTCCTGAAAAACGCCAGGCATCCTGTTTTCTTCTGCCTCCCTTAGTTATTGATTTGAGTAAACAGCAGCTACTATTTCACGGTGTTGCGTCAGCCCGTCAGTCTTGTCAGCCTGTCAGTCTCTTTTGCGGCCTCGCCACCTTTGTCCGTCTCCTGTTTTGACCGAATATGAGGAGAATTCTTCTTCTCATTGTTAGTTTTAAGAGAAAGGCACGCACTTGAGGTGAGATTAAAGATGTTTACCTCTGAATGACGGGTATGATATTATTATCCAACTGTATTTACAGAGCTCCAAGTACTGCTGGGAAAGAACTATTTTGAACAAGCCATGGCTGGACCTGGTGAAACTATTTCGATCCAGCTTAAACAAAGCAACTTAAAAAAAAAACAGAAATTTTTGAGGACTGCAATCTAGAAAGTGGAACTGAGTGCAACAATTAAACTGTACTGTAATTACTGCATGCACACTTGCAGGATACACTCCGTGTAATAACTTCTTCACAGAGACATTCATTCGATACACTTCATAAACTTGAGCATGATAATAGTTTGCATACAGTGTTTTATGGTACTCACATTTATATCCTGCTTTTTTTGGGCTTACCATCCAACTCATTACTGCTCACTTTATATTTTTATCTTCTATGTTAAGTGCATTGAGTTTACATGCTAGGAAATGTGCTATATAAATAAAATTGCCGCTGCTGTTGCCACTCAAAGTCACATAAGAGAGATGAAAGTTTAGATTTCTCTCTCTGTGTCGTCGTCTTGTTAAATTTATGTCTTCAAGGTGATCAGAGTTGAATTATTTATACAAAACAAGTTTACAACCACATCTCCAAAATATGCTGGGAGACTGTTCAATGTAAATGCAAACTCTGTAATTCATTGAAAATTTACGAGTGTTTTTGCTGTGACATCGTGCCAGTATCAGACAGGGGCACCGGCCAGCACGGAAACTAAAGCAGTGTACTGCTTTGGGGTCAAAAGCGAAATTGATTTAAAGAAATCAATAGAATAACGTGTTTGAGCATGGAAGTCGCATGAAAATGAACCAGCAACTCCAGTTTTCTGTGAGGTAGACGTTACCGTTTGTGTTTTAGGTTTGAAAAGTGCGATTTCTTTCTTAAATTGTTGTTTCCACACTTCCAGCGGGGCAGGAGGAGCACTGCAAAGACTGGAACGGCTTTCCAGGCGCTTTACGTAACGCAGCTTCAGACCATACCAGTATAAATAATTTTATCTCATTCTGTATCACTTATTAAGTAATAATAAGCAAGATTTCTATTGAATTGATTGTCACCACATTATTTGTGGCTAATGTGGTTAAATACCACCCGAGTTTTTAAGCCGGGTTGTCAAAAGCCTTACATAATAGGGTCATGGTGTGGTGCAGTGGTTCTCATTGTAAAGCTATTTGACCAGCTGTCACACCCCCCGATGTTTCTGCTGTGTAGTAGGGCAGAAAATCAGTAATAATTCTGCTCTGGTCGTGTGTTGATCTGTTGTTGTTTTGTGTGAATTCTGCAGTGACAGTAATGTCTGTAGATGTGTGGGTGATTGAAAGGCTTTGTAAAGCGCTTTGTCCTCGTCGGCTTGAGAATCACAGGCACGAGCGCAGCCCGTGCACCACGCAACGCAGTCCGTGTCAGTTTCACATCTTTGCTACAAAATAATGAGGCCACGGATGACCTTGCTGTTTCACGTTTCACTGCAGCTGTCAGGAATGCATTTGTTCCCCGCCCCGTTCACATTAGAATTGGAATTGATTTTGACTTAATTGCACGCAAGGGGAGAGTTCGATCAATTAATCAGCCTGTGTAAAACATGCTTCTATTTGATAATGTCTGCTAAGGACTACTGTTCTATGAAGTTACGTATCAGAATCTGGCTGATAGTTGTATAAAAGTCTTTGTTGGGCTGTTAGTTAGTTGTGGCTGTTGTTAATAATTTGAATTGCAAACTGAAATACTGGAAATGACAGGTTCATGGGTATAAATTTATCTATGGTATATTGCACAGATATAATGATGGTTTAACAATGCAGTCTGAAAGGATTTCTGCTCTTGTTACACAGTACAACTTTTAGCTCTAGCTACATTTAGGACCAGATACTGTTTTAAGTTTTTACATAATCGTGCCAATGCACAGGGATAGTTTTAGCATAAATGCCAAAAGCCTTTTTTTTTTTTTAAGCCTTTGTTGGATTTGCAAAAACAACACATTTCATGTTCTGTCCTGCAATTTGTCACTACAAAGTGTAGGCTTTGCAGTTTTCCTTGATGTGCGAGGCACGCCATGCAAAGTGCACTTTGCATAAAAAAGAAAAACAAACCCGCAGGTGTAGATGCTTTCGCCCGTGTCACCCTGTAGCGTAATGCACTTTCAGCATTTCTTGATCCCTTGGGAATATGGGTCATTGTATGGTCTCTTTTTAGAAGTAGTTCTTAGAACATGCTGACCCAACTGCATTACAGATTAGATGCTTATAGTAGTTTCATATGGAAAGGCCTCTGTCATGGCAGAGAACGGGGATAATTGAACACATTTTCAGATCTCTCTGTTGAGATGTTGATAATCTTGCATTATGTTGTACACATCAAGAACACCATACTTAGTTAACAAGTGACGAAAGGGAGTGAGAAAGAAGTAAAATGCGTTGCTCCTCATGCTTCACACAACTGGCTAATTACACTGTAAAAAGAGTGGATGGAAAGTTTCTCAAGGCACTCCTATCTGATGTTGGAATAATGTGCTGGGGCAGGGTATGGATGCTGGGTGAGGGAGTGTGTTTTTTCTTTTTGTTTTTTTAAATTTTTTTTTCATTTTTTTTTTTTTTTTTTACAGTCCATAAATCCACCTTCAGGCCATGTCCACACCAGTGTGTTTTAAAATGCATAACTTCTGCCACGTTTAGCATCCACGATGCTCCAGCATTTTAGAACTCCAAAAACTGGGATTTGGAAATGCTGTTGCTTTGAAAACTCCAGGGCCTTCTGGATGAATAGTCTCCAAGTGTTTCCAGAGAAATGGATACTTTTGGAAACAGTGGCACACCTAGCAGTGTTTGCCTCCTGATTGGGGTTTTATCAGCCACTCACTCCTGTCAAATGTCATGTTCCCATTTGGGTGTAAAGATGGTGTTATACCAAAAGCCTCCTTGGGATCACTAGCAGATTGCCACGGTCTCCCACTTTTTGCATGGAAAATGCCAGCTTGTCTGCAAACACTCATTAACCAACCACTGAGTGGTAGTGAACCTTGATAAAGTTTGATGCAAACTGGAAATGGAGACCACTTCGCCTTCAAAGTAAAAGTCACATCTTCTGAAACTCATTGATTTTAGTGTTAAGGCACAATTTTTACTTTGAAGACAAATGTTTTCCATTTCTGGTTTGCATCGCACTCTTCAGTTTTGCAACTACGCAGCGAGTAGTTGGCAAGTGTTTGTAGTCAAGTCGGCATCTTCCATGCAAACTACAGGTGACCTCAGCTATCTGCTGCCGACCGGAGGAATAGCAAGGAGGTTTTTTTAGCATAGCACCATATATTTTTGTGACTAATTTCACCTAGCGACAGCAAGCAACCTCCTGCAGCCACTTGCCAGTCAGTTGGGCAATACGCATTTTTCCCTAGCGCCTGGTGGTTATCAGTGGATCACTGACCGGTCTCTAGGCCTGCACAACCGGGGCTTAGCAATCCATCAGAAAAAACAAAAAATCCCAGCATAGTCAATTATTAGTGGACTAGCCCCTCTATCTTGTTTTGAAAAGTCAGACAACCAGCTCTGGCCCTTACCATTTAAGGCAGAGCTTGAGCCACTTAAGAAAAAAACCTTCGCTGGATAGGAGGTGAAGAAGTCATAACTGGAAACAAAGAAATCAGAGGTTTTATTTTGGAAGCTTTTTTTTTTCCAGAATTTTTTTTTTTTTAAATAACTGTTTACTTCTAACCCATTTTATTCTGGTTTAACTTAATTTTGTATTTTTATATTTTTAATTTCTGTAATGACATGTTCATTTTCTATTATGCTTTTATTTATTTTACTCTGTTTTGTTGTATAGTCCTGTGGGAGTACTTGTTTGTGAAAGGCACTTCATTCCTTCTGTGAACCTCTGCGCTTCTACACTGATATGTCATTAAAACGGCAGTAAAAACTGATATGATTGTACTCTCATGCCTTCCACCCGGCAGCACTGGCTGCAGCACCCGTGCTAGGTTAGAAAATTTGAGGCGTGCATGACTGGTTGAAATGACACCAAAGGGTGGCTTACACCAGTGGGTCACGTTTAGTGTGAGGCAGCGGTGAGTATAATGGTCACATTGGTGTTTCCCTATAGGCCGGCAGTCAGGTTTCTTTTGTGGACAGGCATCGATGTTGTTTAGCTGTTTAGTCTCCTGTTTGACGGTCAGACAGTTGGAGAGGTTCATTGCTAATGTCTTGAATTACTGCTGACAACAATAGTACTTGTTCTGCTTTGGAGAGCTCTGGGCACTCTTAACCAGAACCCACTGCAGGTAGAGAGCTACAGAGGCTGTAGAGCACAACGAGGGCTACTGTCAACAGGGTGAGGAACTTACTGGAGAGGCAACCTATTATTGTCCTTTTATGTTGTCTCAGAGAACGTGGTTTTATTACCCCTCGGTCTGAGTGGCTTGGGGTGTTGTTGTCACGCCGCTGGTCGGGCAGGTATCGGGAGCATGGATGCCCAACTTTTTGAGCACGATAAATCAAGAGCAAGGCAATGTAGGATTTTCAGTTGATACCATAGGTGCATCTACTAAAAATCTCAGATGAGTTGAATATCAGTGAGAACACAATAACTTGAGAAAGAGGTCACGTAAGTTTTTTTTTTTTTTTTTTTAACCATGCCGTAGGTGTATTTACTCAGGAAGAAAACCAGACAGGCTTCTCATACTGATAGCTTTGCTGCATCTACTGACAAATCTGACACTTTTGGAATTTAGCAACATTTATACGCTTCATTCATTTTTTATTTTGCAGGTTTCCCAATGGCACAGCATAATATGTAACTACACCAGCACCACTGTTTCAGGCTTTTGACATAATGGCATTCAAAGCTTTTTCCCAATTTGCATTCAGTGAATTTTCATAACGGTAATAACCCTCCTGCTGTCATATCGCTGTAACTGTATGGATTTTCCGGCGAGGGCGAAGTGTCAAAAGATATTCCACGCTTATTGTTTAAACATTATACAATAAGCGTGGAACATGTTTTAACTTAGTAAAAGGTGACCTGGTAATTACGTTATATTCAATAACTTCCAGGGGATTCGTGCCACCTAAAGTTTCTACTGTTCGGGGGCTGAGGGGTTGCACTGGCAGCTGACAGTATTTTTAATTTAAGTAATGAAAATAAAGCACAGGTGCACCTCCTTTCACATGCATGCTCATACGTGCCCGTTTGTCTCGATACGGTCCCATACACAGTGTAATACTGTGGGAAACACTGGTTCTTTTTTCATTTCAGTTCAACACTTTCAAAAAGTAAACGCGTTTCTGGGGATGCCATAGACTCTTTTTTTTTTCTCCCTCCATGCCTTAATCCAGTATGGACCTACATCAAACTAGGCCAAGCAAATACAGAACTTGTGCCAAAGTAATCTTAGACACTTCAGTAGGAAACAGAAGCCTAAATGGAGGATTTGTTTGTGTCAGATTCTTTAGCCCAGGGATGATCATATTCAGGGAAATGGCAACAAGCAGTCATTTTGGAGAATGGCATAATAGTGATACTTGGTAGGGGGTTGTGCAAGGATTTTTATACCTGAGACATAGTTTACTGGCCTGAAGGACACAACATCAATGCCGCTCCATCAGCCCTGTCACCACATTGTGAAGAAAGAAAGTCACAGGTTATGGTTATTATTCATATAGCATTACATTAAACAAGACACTTATGTATGCATGATGTGCAATAGTCTTTACTTCAGGGGAAACAATAACCTTTAAAGGTGAGGTGTTGGGGTATGTTGTGAGTGTGCACAGACAGCTACAGTTAAACACGAGGACAGTCTGCGCCTTTTCAAAGGTGTTTTCTGTCCTCTTTTTGCAGTCACTGGAGATGAGTCCTCAGTGAAAAAAGAAGAAAGGGCTAGTGCACATGCCAGACTTGGTTATCATCAGAGCGTAAATGTGATATTACAGTCAGTGATGTACATGCACATGCATGTTAGCGCTGAAAAAAGGGCAGCCCATGCGAGACCTCCGGGTCTAGTTAACTGGATCACACGTCTGCAGAAATGCTACACAGGCTAGCTTACAGATTATTGACAGGTATTAGGTTCAGTAGTATTCATGTGATTTTTTTTTTTTTTAATCCTTCAATTTAACAAAAAGGAATTGTCAAATCAAGCTGAAAATAATTTTATAGGTTGAACTCGTGCTTGTAGAAGTAGTTGTTTATGACTGAGAGTGTTTGCAGAGATTATTTATCCATTCTTTTTGAGAACAGTGTTCCTGCAGGATTAATGTTGGCTTAATGTTGTCCAGCACTGTGCCACATTTCCTGCATGGGGCCATTTTAGATGAGCAATAGATAAAACATTTCCCATAAGTATACAACTTGATTTTTTTTTTAAATTCATGTGGAGCAAGGATCTGGCTGTATATGTTTATTTCCACCCATAGGAACCCTATATTTAGGATTAGTAAGTGAGATCTATGTAATAATTTACTTAAAAATCTGGCTTTGAATGCCAGTTACAGACAGAAGATTACTAGGCTACAGTTTTCTGTATGAAAATTAAAAAGAGTAATTTATTTTTCATCCATTGGACCTTTCAGTTTAGCACAAGTATTTACATTTTGTCGCAAAAGGGTCGCAATTTACACCACAGCCGTCATCCATCTGGATCATAGCACACAGCGCCAGGTAATGATTTTAGCATCGCATACCAACAAAGTAGTGGAGTAGTTATAACATGTGCATTATCCCTGATTTAAAAAAACATGAAGGATTTGATTCATTTTGAAGAACTGCTGTAACATCACAGATGTAAGAATACCTCAGACAGGGGGTGGGTCTTCTTTTCTTAGGTCATAGCTCATATTCGTATTCTAATACAGTCACTGAAACCTTTGTGGCAAATGCATACTCATACACTCATACACAGACTCATACACACGTACATCGTATCTGGAATCCTCAAGTCTATCCTCAATATCTGAGCTGTCAGTCAGCAGAGTAGTATGCATCTTTATGGCTCGTAACGCCAGTTAAGGACGACTTTTTATGGAAGCCTGACTTCAAGTGCTCATAAATGAATTAATAAATATATTACACCTGACAATGTGAGAGCTTTAAGCACTTAAACTGAAATGTTATTGGCTTTCATGATTCTTGAAAGTTACATTACAGTGTGGGATATTAATGCTGTAGCAAAAAAAAAAAAAAATTTTAGCATCCTAAGTAGTGATTTTCATTCAGTTAGCAGAAGCTGCACCTCCAGATCCTAGCAGGCAGTTTGAAGTTTTAATCCAGTAGGTGATGTTTTTTATTTAGAAGAATAATTTGATAATTTGTCATTTATCTTAAGGTTGCTCTTCATTTTAATTCATCAGCAAGAGATTAATAAACATTAATAAACGAAGTGTAAGACACTGTAGGGGACCTGCTGTATTTCTCATTTATGGTTGTACTCATTCATAGGTGCATCTTCCCACTTTATCATCAACTTTGTGGGCGCAGATTTCATTAACTATTTGTAAAAGGATCAGGTATGATTCATAATTAGGCAGCGATTATCCACAGCATCATACATTATGCTTCTATTTTTACTAAATCATAAATATTTGTTTACAGTGTCAAATTGTTTATTTTGTTACAAAGAAGCTTCGCTTTCCACAGTCATTTGTTTTGTTTAATAGTCTTGACTCGTTAATATACTTAAGCGTTCCCAACATCACTGTGAGCATAAAAAGAATGGGGGGGGGGAGTTGGTTCATTTTAAGTCATTACCATCAATAGCACACAGTACTCAACACATTTATTAGACCACCTGTTATAAAACAAGAAAACACAAATATTTTATGAATCTGTCAAAAACTTATTTAACTTAAAAAAACGTTTTTATATTAAAAAAAAAAGCTTTTTAAAAAAGTTTTTTTAGTACACTGGATTTCTCAGAGAATCCAGAAAATAGTCAAGGATAATATTCAACCAGTAAAATTATTTTTCTATTCAGGAATGCAAGTAAATAACTGGCATCTTAATCAAAAAAAATAATAATAATAATAGCACGATTTACTTTTTTTTCAGCTTTGTTTTGTAAAATGGTAAATTTGAAAATTAATGGATATGAATGATAATTATTAGGGATGGCATGATACCACTTTTTTAGGTCTGATACCGATATTTTACATTTGGATATCTGCTGATACCGATACAAATCCAATGTTTAAAACAAACAAACAAAAAAAAACCCAATTGATTTCAAATGCCTGGATACATTTTACTTAAGTCAACAGTCTCTCACACAGCAAAATCAAAATCTTTTAGTTGTCCCACGTACAAGACTAAGAACCAGGGAGGGGCAGAGCTTTTCAGGCAGTGGTGTCACAGCTCTGGAACTGTTTACCACTCCAGCTCCATTTAGTTGACTCTGTGAGATCTTAAAAAAACAGTTGAAAACTTTTCTGTTTAACCAGGCTTTCTGTTGACTTTATTTTTATTCTTTTTCTTTTAATATGGTAACGTTAATATGTTTTTAACGTGGTGTTTTATCTGGGGTTTTTTGATATTGTGTTTTAATTATTGTACAGCACTTTGTGACTTTTTGTCTGTGAAAAGCACTAAATAAATAAACTTTACTTCCTTACAACAATCACTCTATCACCTGAATCCTGTTGCTCCTGTGAGAAGGTGATGCATTGGCTTATGGGATGTTGCAAATTTCAGTAGGGCTGCAAGTATCACTTAATTTAGTGATTGAGTATTCTATCAATTATTCCATCAATTACCTGAGTAACTGGATAAGAAATACTTTTTTCACATTAACAGTTCATCTGCATATTTTAACTTCCGTACTGCAGTTTTTTCCCCGTGTGACACAAACAGGGTGGATGGAGCAGCTACAAAGTTCTCTGTTCTTCACTTACTGACCAGGTGGTTGATGGAGGACCTCCAGCTGTTTCCCAGTAAAGTTTTAACGGTGCTCACAGGGAGAAAAGCTTTCTTCCGCTCCACCTGAGCTCAGCGGCTCCGCCTCTTTGCGCTTGTGCAGACTGACTGCAGGTAAATCAGCTGACTGCTGCTGTTGTGTTATCAGTGTTTATGTCGAAAAACTGGGGGCTGCGTGTATGTCCGGGAGCTGAAGTAGAGAAAAAAATAACAGCTGAAATTCTCAGCACAGCGAGCACAACACACCAACACGCAGAGAGCGGTGGAGGCGTGGGGAAACATGTCAGCGATCATCCACTCAGTGTCAAAGGGAATCCGTCGCAGCCACTGAGAACTGTGGGGGTTATTTCCTGATCCCCACTCCATTCCGGCAGGTGGCGGTAATGCAGCTCTAAGCTGGTTTGGCAACCGCAAACCCACAAGAAGAAGAAGACCACGAAGAACTGTAACGCAGCTAATGTGGGTCAGATCGGATCGGATTGCATTTTTTATTTCTTTCCGATATGCGATCCAGTAATTTAGGCCAGGATCGGACCGACACCGTATATCGGATCGGCGTATCCCTACTAATTATGTCTTAACATTAAAAATATTCCAGCTCAGGAGCTTATTATATTATACTGGTGGATTAACCATTACAGAAGCATAAAAAATTATTTTGTTCATTATCAGTACTATTAATTTAGGGCAGCTTTGGCATAAACCTTGCATTGGGTGGTGGTCTAATAAATTTGTCTTCTGTCTTTTGAGGTTATAGTTGCAACAATAACTTCAAGTTATAAGAATAATATCTGAGCATGAACTTTTGTGTTAAAACCAAATGGTATGTACCATAATGAGTTTTTCTCATAAGAGGTATTTATATTTTTGCTTCTTATCATTGTCACTCAGTCCAGTTAAAATATATTTAAAGCATTGAAGGGGTGTACTCCAGCTCTCCATCTTTCCCAGATGTTCACATTCTGGATGGAAGTCTGCTGGACCCCCCACCCCCCCGCCCCCTCCGTGTGAACTTTTATCACATAGACATCTCTAGTGTACTAGGGGAAAAAAAACATGTTGCCTCATTACGTGGCTACAGTGAGCTGCCATGATAAGTATAGTGTGTTACATGTGTTTTTCTTCTGCACCATCTTGGGCAGACTTTTAACATTTGCACGTAGGTTCACGTCATAGCAGTCCACTGTGTGTGTATCACCCCAGAAAACATGGATTGTGTCATAATGTGGCTTTACATGTATTCACCGTGGATTAGTCGAGGCCTATTAATAATGCATGCCACATGGAATAGCTGTGAAAACCCATATTTTTTCTGCATTTATGAGCTCTACTCTTCCCCTTGGACTTGCACTTTTATAAAAGGCAAAATCAGAGTAAATCCGCTGCCCACGGACAATGAATTCTTTAAACGTCTCTGCAGCTGGATAAGTGAATGAATGAGGTACCCTTCTCTTCCCTGTGCCTGTCCTTTTCATATTCATCAACCTTCTCCTTTTCCTTCTTGTTCTCCATATTCTATGGGGCTCTGCAGAGCCCTTGGTGATATGTCTATATATAGAAAAAAGGAGGAGCATTATTAAGAAAAATGGAGTGCCTTTTAGTGCACTATCCCAGGGACCTTGCGTGAGCTCTCTGTTTTTGAAAGGGTTAATGATGCACACATACAACCAGTGGATTGTTTTTGTCTGTGTTGGGCTGACTCAGGGTGACAAGACCTTGGCAGACTGAGACAGACTTCCTCAATTAACCGCAGCACCTTCTGGCTAAATGCCCTTTGTGAAAGGACAGACTTTCTAGCATCTTGCTTGTTTCTTTGTATGGCTATGAAGTTGAAAAACTGGGCAAAAAGTGAAGAATTTTGAGTGGAAATCTATGACAAAATTTTTATATGGATTTAAATATGTATTCAGTCTTGTAGAAAATTCCAGAAAATGTCCCATTCCTGCCCCCAAATAGCCAGACAACTTCCAAACATATACAGATGTAGCCCAATCTTGTCATTGCACTGATGCAACTTTGCAGGTTAGGTTCAAGACAGTTTTAACTATATGGCAGGAGGTATATCTGTGTTTACAGTAGTGAATATGATTTTTGAGTAGTTTAATAGTCATTAAATTATTTTAAAAAAAATCTGCAGATTCTCCAACTGCTTCTGAGTTGTAACCTCCCCCTTTTATGTAATGGTGCACCTAGACACTGTATGCCAGCCCCCATTATACTCTTCTCAAAAAATGATAAAGGACACTTTAGTGTCAAGTCAGTTAATTTTTTAGAATACTGATCTGGTCATTTAAGTAGCAGAGGGGGTTGCTAGTCAGTTTCAGCTGCTTTGGTGTTTATGAAATTAACAGCAGGTGCACAGGAATGGATTTACAGGTGGTGGGTCACTGGGGAGGCATATCCACAAACTGGTATTAGGTATTGGGATGAAATCCTTGACACTGGTGTAGGGGGTCCTGGGTTCCTCCAGGTGCACAACAGTGCTCAGCCTCATGTGGCGAGAGTATGCAGGCAGCTCCTGGAGGATGAAGGAATTGATACCACTGACTGGTCCCCACGCTTGTTTGCTCTTAATCCAATAGAACACCTCTGGGATATCATGTTTCGGTCCATCCGATGCCACCAGCTTGCACCTCAGACTGTCTTGGACCTCAGTGATACCCCTGGTGTGGATCTGGGAAGAGATCCTCCAGGACACCATCTGTCGATTTATCAGGAGCATGCCCCAACGTTGGCAGGCACGCAATACAAGCACGTGGGGGCCATACACACTATTGAGTACCATTTTGAGTTGCTGCACTGAAACTCTGGCAAAATTGCTCCCTTATTTTTTTGCATGTTTATGAATTCAGCCCTGTGTAGGCTGATAATATTCATTTCCATCAAATGATGCAGAATCATTTCATTCCTAACACATCACCCAGTCCATATCAGTATAGATATCCAGCATGATTTTTTTCCCCCCATTGAGCTCAAATGTGTTTTCAAAGTGTTCATGTAATTTGAACAGTGTATATAGCAAGAATGCACTACTTGCTATCAGGTACAGGACTGACAAAGCCTGGGGGCTGTTTTCAGAGTAGTTTTGAATAGTCAGATATTTCCCAGTAAATATTGAATAGTATTTCTGTTTAAAATGCCATCCCTCATATTTGTCATCATCACAGTGCATATGTAGGTCAGTGTACTTATTTATTTATTTATTTTCATAATATGATTTAGCATGACATTTGTTTATGTCCTGGCTGGCTTTTCAAACTTATGTAAGGATTTAAATACTAAGGACAAAACAGGAAAACAGTTGCATTAACTAATTGCAAGGGGAAAAGTTTAACAGACATCAGAGGTGTGCTTTGTCTTCTTGTCTGCAGGTAAAAAGAAGACTCTTGTTTCACATTGGCTCATTAAGAGGTGACAAAAGTGTCAGTTTTCTGACAGGATCCAGCAACAATGAATTCACGTTTGAATTTTGATTTTACTTTTCGTAGAAAAACATTAGAAGCGCGGTTAAATAATTGTTTTCGTGTTTTCATGTTTAGAAACATTAGTCACCAGCAACCATCGCGTGCAAGCATCACTTTCTGTCTTCTGTTTTGCTTGTTCGGTGCGCACAATCTCTACTGCTTTTGTTGCGAGCAAATATCCATATCACTGTTTTAAAGAAAATGATTCTGTTATAATTGTAGAACCCCTGAGCAAATTTAAAATGCATGAATATACAGTGTAGCAAGCTGTAAATGAATATGAGTCTATTTCACTGCTCCCCTGGTGGATAAACAAGACATTACCACCACGGTTCCTAACTACTGCTTCGGGGCATTAACACTAGTGGTTCTATTGTACACGCCACAGGTGGGGGATCTTATTGTGGTCAGTGACCAGCTGAGGACCCACCAGGGATCAGCCAAGGATCCACCAGGGTCCTATCAAGGACTGGCTGGCCATTTTAAGTGACTGTAAGTCACCAAGCTTTTTGACTGGGGAGTCTGTGAGTGCAGTTGTTATGCCTATTAGCTTGAAATAACTTTCTGGAGGGGTTGCTGCCCAGCGGTGTTTGCCTGTAAGGACTTTAATAACAATTATTACTAATACAGAAATTAAATTAATTAGGCCCAACAAACCGTCTCTTGGTGGCTCTTCTTGAAATCTGCAAGCCGTGCTGATCTGTAGATCTGATTGTTGGTGTCTGTCTCTGGTCAGCTGTTTGTAGAACTGATAGAGATACTAGAGTGGAGCTTAATGTGGTTCAGAGGAAAGGGGGTGGGGGGGTTGTTGGGAGCAGAGCATAGCAGGTGCTGCCAGTCCATGGGGGCATATTTGTGTACTCTGCTCACTCAGTGGGAACATTTTAATTTGATCCCTTTGTTTCTATAAAACAGGTCAGGATTTGTTCTGCCCCTGGGCAATTTGTGTCAGTGCTTGTAAAGAAACTGTTGTATTGATGCTGGAGTGGTGTGTTGTCAGAATCAGTCATCAAGATGCGCTCTGTGTATTTGGTTAGGAGGTGTTGTACGTTTTTGTTTTGAATTCATTTGCACCACATCACAGTCTTTGGGGTAGTGTAAACACTCAAGAAATAACACTAAAAAAAAAAAAAAATCTTGCTTTGGGCTCCATGACATTAATCTAATGCACATTCTTTCATGCTGAGGATAACAGTGACAGGTCTTTCAGTTGGTGGAAGTTTATTCAGCATGCAGCCTGTGCTTGCCACAGATAACGACAGTATTGTTTTTTTTCACAGTGGAAAATCTCCGTACGTCACAGTGGAATGTTCTCCATTCTGACTTTACATGCCTAAGGTTGCAAGTCGGTTGCTGTCCCAAACCAGTTTTATTCCTAAATAGCACTTTATGGATCAATTCTGAAGAAAAAAATAGAAATGAAAGTTTGTGTCTAAGTAAAAGCAAGCAAATGGATTGACAGGTCTGCACAGTCATGGTGGAATATGCCTTGTTTTCCTTTTAAAAAATATTTTTGACTGTGTAGACTGATCCATTTCTATTCGTTTCCCTCTAATTAAAGGTCCAGAGCAATGAGTATCGGTGCTCGCAGACCATCTTTATACAAGAACTGTGACTCATGGGTGATTTTAAAGTCTTTACAACCAGCACATCCTGTACTGATTATGGATTTAGTTTTTGTTTTGGAGAGTCCTAACAGACACATTAACTCTGCCTCTTTTCTCTCTGCATTTTCACTGTCACTTGCATAGCTCAGCTCTAGCATATTAATGTTCTCCTCAGAAAAATGTCCTTTTTATTAACTGTCCTTTTCAATTTGCAGTTTTTCTTATTTTCATACTTTCTGTAACCCTCTGTGAATAATCAGCACACTGTGGAAGGTTAAGTGGCAAAACAGACCCTTTTACATATACTCTGTGTTAGTTGGCCAGCATATTATTTTGGTCTGCACTGAAATATCTGTCAAAACTCTATATTGTAATTCTTAGTTATCTAATGATCTTACTTAATCAGAGATTTGGTCCCTGTTGTTTACTTTTTTTTGTTCCTTTGCACATCTTCTGTGCATAATCTTTGTGAGAGTCTTTGTTTTTATAGTTTCTCAGTTTTGTTTGAGGCCGTGTGACTGTGACTTCTGCCTCACTGTCATTCAGTCAGTTTGGTGCAGAACTGGCAAAAGCAGCTCTCCTGTTGCATGTCAGTTTCACACTCAAAACATTCCCATTAACCACATGTAGCTGGAAAAAATAAAAATATATATACAGTGGCTTGCAAAAGTATTCATACCCCTTGAACTTTTCCATATTTTGTCACAACCACAAACATAAATATATTTCACTGGAATTTAATGTGAAAGGCCAACACAAAGTGGTAATTGTGAAGTGGAAAGAAAATTACACATGATTCAAAACATTTTTTACAAATAAAAAACTGAAAAACAAAGAGATTGTTAAAAGAAAACCATAAAAGGTCCCATTTGCAGTTTGCCAGAAGCCACGCTGGGGACACAGCAAACATGTGGAACAAGGTGCTTTGGTCAGATGAGACCAAAATTGAACTTTTTGGCCAAAATGCAAAACGCTATGTGTGGTGGATAATTAACACCAACACAAAGTGGTATACAGTTGTGAAGTGGAAAGAAAATTATACCGGATTCAAAACATTTTTTTACAAATTAAAAAACTGAAAAGTGCGGTGTGCAAAAGTATTGAGCCCCCCTGACTTTGTGGAACCACCTTTTGCTGCAATTACAGCTGCAAGTCTTTTAGGGTGTGTCTCCACCAGCTTTGCACATCTAGTGACTGAAATTTTTGCCCGTTCTTCTTTGCAAAACAGCTCAAGCTCAGTCAGATTAGATGGAGAGCGTTTGTGAACAGTAGTTTTCAGATCTTGCCACAAATTCTCGATTGGGTTTAGGTCTGGACTTTGCCTGGGCCATTCTAACACATGAATATGTTTGGTTTTAAACCGTTCCATTGTAGCCCCGGCTTTATGTTTAGGGTCGGCGCCCAGCTGGAAGGTGAACCTCAGCCCCAGTCTCAAGTCTTTTGCAGACTCCCAACAGGTTTTCTTCCAAGATTGCCCTGTATTTGGCTCCATCCATCTTCCCATCAACTCTGACCAACTTCCCTGTCCCTGCTGAAGAGAAGCAGCCCCAGAGCATGATGCTGCCACCACCATATTTGATGGTGGGGATGGTGTGTTCAAATTGATGTGCAGTGTTAATTATCCACCACACATAGCGTTTTGCATTTTGGCCAAAAAGTTCAATTTTGGTCTCATCTGACCAAAGCACCTTGTTCCACATGTTTGCTGTCTCCCCAGCGTGGCTTCTGGCAAACTGCAAATGGGACCCTTTATGGTTTTCTTTTAACAATCTCTTTGTTTTTCAGTTTTTTATTTGTAAAAAATGTTTTGAATCATGTGTAATTTTCTTTCCACTTCACAAATGTATACCACTTTGTGTTGGCCTTTCACATTAAATTCCAGTGAAATATATTTATGTTTGTGGTTGTAATGTGACAAAATATGGAAAAGTTCAAGGGGTATGAATACTTTTGCAAGCCACTGTATATATGAAAATGTTCTTTGTGTGTGTGTGTAGTTTCACCCAGTATCTGAGACATGTTTATCATGAAGATGGTTAAAAATGCAGCCGAGGAGTGAGACTTGGGGATGTGGGGACTGAATGACCGTTGCTCACAGTAGCACGAACAGCACGGTGGAATTGTTGGTGTCAGAGTTGTGATCACACTGAAGGAGAGGTGAGGGGTCCAGTGGGGCCGTGACAGTCATAAAAATCCTTTTGAGAGAGAAATTTTGTGTAGTGCTTCCCATGGAACAAAATTTTATTTTTTGCATGTATGGACAGAGAAGTAGGTTCACCCATGTATTATTATATTAAATATAAATTTGATTCTGTATATACTTTGTGACAATAAATGACATAGTAATGGTGCTGTGGGTGGACTCCAACTGTTCCCGTCCTGTTCTGGCTGATGATGGTAGTCCTTGTTGTGCAGTGCTGCCACAGTGAGTGTAGTTTTCCATGTGCTGCAGGTTCTGTCTCAAGTGAAATGCAGCAGAGACAAAATCCCTTCTGTAGAGGCTGCTGGCTGATAACAAGGAAAGCCACAAGAGCGATCTTCTTAGCCCACAGTTATGGAAAGCACCGCAGGTTTGTTCATTAGTAAGTCTGTCCTCAAACGTTCTGTTCTCTTAGACAGATTAAAAAAGTTAAAACAAGTTTCAATATACCTGACTGTTAATATACCTGACTGTTAATATACCTGGCTGTTAATAGAATGGTGACCTACTTGCAGGGTTCCTATTAACTTACACAAATACCAAAAAAAAAGTATGTTCTCACATTTTTTTAAATGTATGATTGAAATGTAGAGTACTTATTTTGAAGTTAAAAACAATTTTTTTCTATGAAAAAAACATCAAGCCGGGATACGGGGATGCGCAGTCACGGTGTTGGTTCATTGTCCATTCTCACCAAATTTCAGTAATCTCTCCCAAGCGGTCCTTTGGTCACCAATGCTGGAGTGCACAGACATAGTTTGCTTGGATCGAGGTAGTTGGCCGGAGCAGTTGGAATCAGATAAATATGACTGGTCGTGTGCGACAGACAGGCTGATTGAGGCAACAAAGCCTCAACAAAATTCCTTCAAATGGATGGAAAAGGTAAGAAGCTATGAGTATATGTGGAGAAGTTAAATGTCGCAATGACTGTAAAGAAATCATCGTCTTGTACTTTTTTTGTGTGTCATATTTGTCCAAGTTTGATGACTGGGTTCGATGTCCAATGAGTTGGATTTTACTGTGTAGCTACTGGGTGTGTCTTTAGCCATTGGCGGACGTGTATTCATCATTCAACATGTAGACCTATAGGGCTGCTCGGCACACGCTCACGAACCAGCTGGAAATTTTGGAATGACAGAAGAGAGGAGAAAATCAAGCAGATCTATCTTGAAAATTCAAACTTCCTAAATGAACACTTTAAAATGACTGAATTAGTAACTGAATTGAAGTGATCACCAGCATTGATTTGACCTTGATCCTGCATGCCATATGAATGAACTCACTTAAGCATGATTTTTTAGTTGTAATTTTTGAAAAAGGGGAGAAAAGAGGGATAAGGTTTAAAAAAATTTATTTATTTTACTAGAATGTGGTTCAGTGATGGGATATGATATTAAATGATCAATCAGTGAACCGCACGCGACTCTGTGTCAGCTCTCATTCAGGACTGTTTGATTTCCCACTAGGCCTTACTGTGAAATGAAGCAAAGGATGGAGGGCTGCCCTCACTATTTTTAGAGGCGCGAGACTCTCAGACACTCCCCAAGTTTGTCTGTCATAGTCTGCACACATCTGCTGCTCTCCCCTCCTTCTATGAATGATTTACTGGTACCTCAGCTATACGAGCACATGCAAACTAAATGAGGACCATTAACACCAAAAGCAAGAGGATATTAAGTCTGTGGTTGGATAGTAGGTCAGAGCACTACCTGTGGAGGGAGATGTAAAGCATGCAGCTTGCTGTTAAGTCTACAACATCTATACCTAGTGAGCGGCAGGCTGGTTTTAGTATTGAAACGTTGAACTTTTCTTCAATTTATCAGGCAAGAGACTTTTCTGAAGTCATTTATATTAAGTAACATTTGCAAGAAATTGAAATCGGAATTACTTTTAAGAAGGCTAGGATTCCCAGGCTAGTGGGAACCTTGTACTTGCGACTAGGAAATATCGGTGGTTGCACCGATTTGCTGTCGGTGACCGATGACAAGTAGTTGCAGTGACCAGCGGGTCTCCCAGAGGTTGAGCGTGTAACACCCTGGCCACTTTTGATGGCAAGATGATTTCATAGGTTATGTTTATTTCAAATCTATACGGTTCTGGCTGGACTCTGAATGCAAGTTGTTAATGTGAATTTCTGTGTATGTAGACAGCAACAGATTTGCAATTGTTGCTGATTTATCACAATCGCTGTGTTATCACAGATTGCTCGTATTTACCAACTTGACTCCGTTCAGTCGCAAACTCGCAGCAGACTGTTTCCATCTTAGCTGCACGCATGTGCTGACCAGAGGCACACACTGGGCTCACAGTCATTGCTTTGACTGACTTTTTGTCACAGAGAAGAAGGCCTCCGAGGAACTGGCTGAGTTAAATTTGTTAAGGGAAAAGCATTTTTTTTTTTTTTAACAAATGAAGGAAAACTTGTTGAAGAAACTACTGGTTTTGACATGATAATAAAATTTCAATTAGGGAATGCCGCTTCGTGTCACAACTGAATTCACACCCAGCTGTGATGAAAGGTGAAAAGTTACTACAGTGTAAGACCAG
This sequence comes from Pterophyllum scalare, assembly GCA_024447675.2. Taxonomy (NCBI): domain Eukaryota; kingdom Metazoa; phylum Chordata; class Actinopteri; order Cichliformes; family Cichlidae; genus Pterophyllum; species Pterophyllum scalare. The sequence continues at coordinate 128,236 of JAMQGT020014104.1, forward strand.
GGTGCCCTTGCAGTTGAGTAGTTTTGGGTGAAGGCCTGCTATGCTGTCAGTTAAGCTCATCCTTTGACTCCTTATCTTGGCAAGTGTCAGTAGGAAATTCATCACTTGCAGTCAGATGAGACCCTTTCGCACTGAGGGACCCCTTCATATCTCACTGTGGTGCTTGTTTATGGAAGCTGATCATTAAAAGTCGGCATTTATTGTGAATCATTAGTGTTTTATTTTTTAGTTCAGCGGCTCGCCTTGTGTCACTTTGGCTTCATGTTTCTGTCAGTTTTTCATCTGCGTGTTTGCCTAAGAGAAAAACCCTCTGTGGGCCAATGCATGCACAGCAACACACACACACACACACACACCTCCCCCTTTTTATTCCCAGGGTTGAGAAGCTCTCTCTCAACATGCTTTCTCACTCAGAGTGAGTGGTGATGAAAGATGTGCCTAAATTAGGACGTCTTGCTTTAGCAGTGCAGGTGTAAGTTTTTAGCACCTCTTCCAAATCTTACACTTTTTGAACGTGCACTGCGTGGTGCTGAACTTTTCATTATCAGGTTCTCTTTTTCTTACGGAGAGAGTCTTGCACGTTCATAAACACTTTATATTGCAATATGTGATTAAACCTCCCAGTGTGTTCTTTGAGGACATTTTTACATAGCTTTTGTTTTTCGTAAGTGAAAATCTTTAAGAGTTCCCTGAGGAGTATTAGTGAGTATTAAATTAAACTCACCAGTTGAGAATGGAGTCAATGGAGTGCTTATTAATGTCATGCAATGGTAAAAAAAAAACAAAAAAAAACATGCTGCCCTTCAAGCCTGACAGCCATTGGATACTTAATAATTGTGTCTTTAATGTTAAAGGGGCTCTTAAAATAGATTACTAAAGAAAATAATCAACTTTAACTTTTACTTTTAATTCAGATGAACCTGAACAAATGAAAGCAAATTAAAAACCAACTTTCTGATAATATCATTTACTTCCATTAAACTCCAAGTCTAACAGTGCTTTTTGCAGACAAAGTGAATTTACAAGGATGACTGCCACTCGAGTGAAAGCTGTATTGTAACCCAACCTGATGACCTAAATGGACCGAGTGGAGTGCTTTGAGGCGGTGACAATGACCTACACGCATGCCTAAGAAATGCTGCCTTTAAATGGCAGTGTAAATGGTAGTGAAAGTCTGGGAACAACACTTTCAGTAACACTGGTTTGTTTGGGATTAGTGGGCCAGATGGCTGCTTCTCCGTGCACTTCCATTTAAATGTTTGCAGTCGGCTGATTTGTTTGTCTGAAGACTCTTACAATGAGTACAGTAGTGAGAAATAAACAAAGCATTACTCAAGTGAGCAATGGTCAAAGCCACAGCGGGCGATTGCGGTTACAAATATCACTGTGTTGCTTAAAGAGCTTTGCGTGAAATGACAAATGCAAGAGCGGTGAAAAGAATTAGAGCTAGGGAGTGTGTAGCCTTCAAACATGGCATGATTACACAAAGACCTCTCTAATGAGAGATCCATGCTTCAGAGGGGAGTGCCTAGTTTTAAGGAAAAGGAATGCATGCCACTTGCTTTTTTTGTGTGTGTGTGGGGGGGGGGGAGTCTATTTGTGTTGCATTGAGCAGCTTTTGTTGCAGCGTGTTTCCTTTCTTTGGTCAACACAAAGGTCTTTGTTTGGATTTGATGACCAGCCATCGCACAGTTCCTGTCCACAGTAATATGAGTCTCTCTGTAAACCTTTCAGAAATAAAGGATTATTTTATCTTTCAAATTGAACCCATTGTTCAGTCATTACCTTTTCCATTCTATTTGCAAATGGACTAATAAAAAAACACAGTATCATCTCAGAGAAAGATGGGCCGCTTTCTAGCCTTTTGCGTGAAGTACGAATTAGAATTGACTTTTAATGATGCATGTGTATGTGAGGACTTGATTCTCTCCTTTGTCTTGGGTTGGGTTTTTGAGTGCTAGCTGAAAGGAGAAGCAGCAATTGTAATACAGGACTTCATAGAGAGAATTTAAAAAATAATTGTTTGCCAGTTTAAAGTGAAGATGGTCAATTCATTATGATAAGAACTGTAAATTGCAGCACTGCTAAGAATGATCAGCATGATGTGCTGTTTTTCAACAGACAGGAAAAAGTAGGACCAGCCCCAACATATTTGGTTAATGTTGATTCCCCCCCATATCAGTTCATTCTAGTCTCCCTTTCCCATAAAAAAGAAATTTAAAAGTACCCAAGTACTGATAATAATATAATCATTCAAATTAAAATGCCAGAAAGCCATGCTTTAGTTGTTCAGATGTGACTATGTGCAAGTTATTTTGGAAACTGGGATTTAGCTTGTTGATAGGCATAAAAAAATTAATAAAAAATAGACCAGAGCAATAAATGTTTCCATTGGGAGTTACACTCCTGCACACTTCTGAAATAGTTCAGATATTACTGGAGCAAGTTGGCTCTGAAATTCAGCAGAGAGCTCATGCTATGTAGTCTTAAGTGGGTATCAACAAAGTAATGACAGATGGATGACCTTCTTGAGTTGTATTATACCCTAGATTCCAAGTCATAGTCCTCCCCCTGCTCATTTGCATCATTAGGTGTTGATGTATTAGTTGTGGTATTATGTGTTATTCTGTAAACTCTCTGACATCATTTCTGACCTGATGCTACGATCACGGATTGTTAGGTAAGACCTCTTAATCATCGAAAGCGTGTCACATTAAGACAGGCTGCTTCATTCACCAGCTCATAGAAAAGAGGCGGTTCTATCCCACAGAGGAGCTTTGCATCCTCACGATTTCCAGACTGCAGAGCAGAGTGCTGCAGACTCCAGTGGAATGTGTCAGCAGGCAGGCAGCACTAGTGGTTTTTGGAAGGAAGATGTAGCAGTCCTATTACTCACCTCTGTAGCAGGGATAGTGCTGTGTTGTGCCTCCCAGGGGTTCGGTTCAATCATTGGTGCACACTTTATTACCTCGTTCTGTGGAGGTGTGCTTGTGCGTTTGCTGCAGAGTCCTTTGCTCTTAACTTCTGTATTGCACTGATTTTTTTTGTTGTATTCCCAAAAGGGTTCATGCTGTTCAATATATAGTTTTTGTATCAACCTCTAAAAATTGCCTGTGTGTGTTTTAAATAAACATGTGCTCCTCCCACGGGTTGTATATGCATATCAGGCTCGATCCTTCTCTTCTTCTTCTTCTTCTTGGGCACCAGTGCTGTGATGAGTATACTGCTGCACTTTCTTGCTGCATTGGCTACAGATGTTGTTATGACCCCAGTGGATAAAACAGGTTTTCCCTTAATTATCTGAGCAACATCTGGGTACAAGGCAGAGAGGCAGCAGAGGAGGACGTTTGTCCTGGAGGGCGGTCGTCCGTAATCGAACCGTAAATAAGACATGGCTCAGGGGATGTGGGAAGCTTGTGCAAGCAAGCGTGGGTTTGTATGTGGGCGAGAGGCCATTTCAATAGAGTGCTCAGCAGGGCAGGGGGAGGGGAAGAGGTGGAATCTGCCATATGGATGAGAGAGAAAGACAAAGGGAAAAATAGACGGGATGAGAGGAGGAAGGAGAAACGGAGAGAGACTCAGCGGCCTACATCAACTCACTTAATGCTCCCTGCTGGCCCCAGGGATGCTGACAGCACAGTTTTGTTGATTCATCCCCCCTTCTACAACTAGTTACCCTGTCTTTCACAGTCAGTGTCTATTCCTATTGCCCTTGTACTCCTCTGTTTGTAACACTCCAGTCTGTCTCCTCGTCCTCTAGTATGACCTTGTGAAACTGGAGCCTTCCCCGTCATCTCGTCAGGTCTGCTGATGCATATGCCTTGTGCCACAGAGCATCTTTGTCTTCACAGTCAAAACTGTGCGTGTTATGTAATGCTCCCCACAGGGTGGGAGGTGAAGGGTAAAGGCAGTATGCCACAGGGATGGGTTACAAAAGGCTGATGGATGGATGTGATTGCTGTAAGTAGGAAGTGTCCTTTCTTGTAGGCTTTGCTCCCACATTTAACACTGGAACTGCCTGGATTCATATATTCAAAAACTGCCACAGGCCCACTTGACACCCATGGACCTTAGTAGGGCTGTAGTTATCTTGGTTGACTGAAACTGTACTTACGCTTATACAAATGGATCTGACTGGGACTGAATGTGCCTGCTGTTATGCAACTGTTATCAGGCCAAACATGTTGAACTAAAGTATTGTTTAAAAGTCTCAAACTGCATCTTATTACTTTATGTTTTGCTTCCAGTGAACTAGACTTTCTTGCAGTTTTTTTCCAGGGTTTTCTTTTGACATTGGCTGCTTTTTCAGACTAGTCCTTGTACCTGACGAATATTTAGAGGAATATATTTTTTTGTTTTGTTTTGTTAAGCCAGTTAACGCAGGCCTATGAATCATACAGACAGAAAAAGGCACATAACTCAAGAGATGAACCAGTGTTGTGTCTAAATGTAAAAGACAACTTAGCAATTAACCCATTTTAAATGATGTTTTTAGGCACTTTGTTACTAGCAGCCTGTCATTTCTATTTCTGTTTCTATTTCTTTAGTTGAATCTGTGAGAAATTCAAACAATAACACTGTTTGAGAGGCATTGGGAGGATTTTTGCACCAACAAAGTGATTCACTTTGAACCATGATGCAGATATGCCACATGTCCTTGATAAATTTGAGGAACCTAGGCAAGTAGAGGATAAACAAAAGAAGTGGCAGGCCTTAAAAATATCTGTAAGAAATAGGGAGACAGCCATCAAAAACTTGACACAGGACCTGAGAGATCCATGTGGTCCTTCAGTTGATTTGATCCGTCTGCTCTTTGCAGCCTCATCAGAAATGGTCTCAGTGGAAGGGTGTCTGTCAAGAAGCCATTCCTAAGGAAGGAGAAGAGAGAAAAGGCTGAGGTATGCCAAATTACACAAGAACTTGACTGAAAATCGGAGACAACGGGCCTTATTGAGTGATGAGTGAGAATGCAAATTTGACATTTTTTGGTTCAAATCCTTGTCTATGTATAGAGGAGGTCAGGAGAGAGGTATAACAGTGAGTGTATACAGGCATCTGTAAAACATGGTGGAGACTCTGTCATAGTTTGGGGCTGGATTTCAGTCAGTGGTGTTGGGGATCTTGTCAAAATTGATGAAATTATGACCACAGAAAAGTATCCTCAGATTTCGATCCACCGTGCAATACCATCTGGAAAGCATCTGATTGGCAACAGCTTCATTTTTCAGCATTACAATGATCCCGGACCTCACTATTATTGAGGCAGTGTGGGATCATCTTGACAGAAAACACAACAAAAGGCAGCAACATCCAAAGAAGAGTTTTGGAAGGTCCTTCAAGAAGCCTGGAGAACCATTCAAAGACATTCCAAGAGGGCTGCCTGAGAGTTCATGCTGTATTGAAGAATAAAAGTGGTCATGCCAAATATTGACTCTGAAGCTCATTAAATTTGTTTTTGCTCTATGCAGTGTATTTCCATTGATGTTTATTTATTTGTTTATTTATTTTAAATCAATGCACCATTTTCTATCAAAACGTTAAAAAGAAAAAGAGGGGCGACTGAAGACTTTTTGCACAGCACTGCATTAATAACACATAAATCATGTGTTCAGTCTTTGACTTCTGTTAAATCAATAAATATTTTTTTCTTTCAAAATTAAAAAAAGCAGAAATAAACAGAAACACTACTTGTTTAATCTACAAAGTACAAAGTAGCAACAGATAAAGCTCATCAGCAGTCAGGCAGCATGCACACACGTAATTGAAAAGGTGACATTATATTTGCGATAGTGGTGAGATTAGCAGGGATTGCAAGCTGCATGTTTTAAGAAAGCCCCTGATTTTAACTAATCTGTTAAATGGGTACCAGCCTGTCAGTGATTGAAGGTCTCTTGCATTTTAAAGTCTGTATAAAAAAAATAAAAAAAATGCAGACTTTTTGTGATTATCAAGTATTGTTGCTGGAGCAGCATCTTTCACGGCTTTAAGAACCGCAAATTATGGCTCTGCCTACAAGTAAGTCAAAGCTGGCTTTGGTACTTTGAATCTGCACGAGGCAAAGAAGCTCTTAAGATGTTTTCAAACACTGGCTTGGATTTGCTGCCACGCAGTGATTAGAAAAATCAAACTCTGATGTCTGTCTTTTCCTGATTAGGCAGTAAAAAGAGTTAATACTGGATAGCTGCTCCAGTGTGGAGAACAGTGTGCAGCAGAGGACATTGTACAGGCCTATTTTGTTTTGCAGTAGTTATTTAAAAAGGTGGCAATAAAATTGAAGCCTTGAGATTGTTCTGTTGTCAAATCCATACAAAAGGGCCATATATCAAAGGTATACATTGCTCTCACGGGCCTATTAAATAGAAAAAAGTGTTGCCATGATACTAGAATTTCAAGCTTGAAATTTTCAACATTTGTTACCATTTTCAGTTGGGCAGATTTAGTAGCATTGTCTGTCTAGCTCCCACATTAACGTTATCGTTTTATTATTAGCCATAGCTTCTAGCCACTACGTTAATAATAGCTTCGCCACATTAGCTGTCAGTACTTTGGGCTGACCCCTTATTTCCACATATGTTGCCACAGCAGATGGATCCTCATGTTTGATTTGGCAAAGATTTTATGCCAGATGCGCTTCCTGACACAACCATCCCAATTATCCAGGCTTGGGACCAACATTTAGAGTACACATGCTTGTGACCCCCTGAGTCTGGATTTATGATGACTGTTCGGTATTTCAGTTGTTGAAACGGGAGTTTTACTGACTCCTCGAAATTCCGCATCAAGTGTTGTTTAGTGAATGTCAACTACTTAAGCTGTTAGTGAGGGGAGGGGCTGTGTGCCTACCTGTCTGCATGTGCTGTGTGAAGTTGTGTCGTTGTGTAAATAATACAAAGCAGTTGGAATAAAGCAGATTATTTGACTATCTTAAGGGTTGGTGGCATTGCCAAAAGTAAAAGGGGGGGGAGTAGTTTTCAGTTCATTTTGACAGGTTTACATTCTTGATGCTTTCCCTGGTCTGTCCTTTGCTGCTCTCAGAATTAGATATTTGATCTGCTGAGGAAGCAGAGGATATGGTCCTGTCCAGTTCCTCCCAGCCTGAATGTCCTGAGTTGACTGGGCGGATGCCACGTAATCCCTCCTGAATTTTGGAGCCAGTCTGAAGCTCACATCCACCCCATACATGGCTCATAGAGTGAGTCAAGAGCATCAGTGTTAGCTACAATAGTGTGGTTGTGGTGATTGTCACTAGATGTTAAAATGACAAAGACACACTAAATGGAAAACTATTTTTAGAAATATCTGCGCTTATTGAAGGTTTAATTGAACAAAGATTTCACTTCACGTTATTGATTTGGTCATGCTTGTTATTGGGACTAATGAAGTGTTAATTTAAAGGCTAAAAATCAAATTAGCCTTTTGACTTGCCCATGGTTTCAGTTAGTCTTTAGATTTAAAGATTAAAAAAATGTGAACTTTATGAGTAAAAAGTCCAGATCTTTTCAGTTCAATTCTACTCAGAAGTCAAAGCTGATCTCCATAGCTCAGAGATTAGATCAAATTGATATGAGTTAAGCTGGGATTATACTCCCTTGCACACCCGGATATGGACAGCTGTACACACTATGGACAAGTAGATGTTGTCATTGCTCGTTTTTCTACATGGTTGAGGTCTGCTTGAAGGATGGATGCATCATTGGTGCTCCTGTAGTCTGTCGTATATGCTGATGTCAGTACATATTGTCGTGTATGTTCTTATGCTACCACATGGACTCTTGTGAACACTAGCTAACACGCAAAATAAAACACTGTTACTGCAAAGCCATCTAATTCAAATTGTGTGTTGTGCCAACAGCCTTTAGATTTGCGTTGTGTCGTTATTGTCCCTGGAAGATTATTCAAGTCCAAAACAGCCCAAAGACAAAAGGACCAACTTAAATCTGACATTTTCACCCCTGCGCAGCGCTGAGCGACCAACCGCTGGCTAGAACCCCGACGGCATCAGAGCACAGGGCAAACCCCAGTTCTGAGAATGCTGATATACCCAGTTTTTTCATGCTCCTTTAAACGCCTACAGACACAGATACTGACTCATTCACTAAAACACCAAGTTTACCTCATCCAGGAGATACAAGACCGTCAGAACTCTTTTTTTGTTTGTTTTTGCTTCCTACTAATGTAGGAAAGCCCTCTAAGAAGACAGAGTAAAGGCTATTTTATTTTATGCCTTAGTTTAGTTTGTATAATATTTCACATTACTGTAATTTTTAATTTTAGTACTTGATTTTAATAGGACACGTAAATACATTGAACGGGTTTAGTTTTTTGACCGATGTATGCAGTTAAACTAAACACTGCAATTTCTTAAATGGAAACCAATGAGCAGTTTATTTTAAAGGACCTGTATTTTTCTGTTTTAAATATTCACTATCCCTCATTAATAAGACAAAAGTTTATCTGATTACCATTCCATTAATCGATGGACTGATCAATAGAATACTCAATTACGAAAATAATCAATAGCTGCAGCCATTTCAAACTGTCTAAAGTATACATATAGGATGATATAGTGAATACATTTAGTTTTGTTTTCTTGTTTAATAATGATTTACTGATAGAATTAAAATGATCTGTGATCCAGGCTTTGGATAGTTAAAGCCAAGCACATTGTTTGTGTTGTCAAACAATGTGAGGAGAGATCCATTTTTGTGACAGAATCTCCATCATTTCAGTTATTTGTGCAGTTCAGTTCTGTGGAGATTGAGAAAAAATATGTAAATCAGCTGGATACGAATATGGATATGACACCATTTAATTTGACTGCTGTACTAACCGAAAAACCGGTAAAAGACAAAAAATGTGGACCATCATCAAATGTGCTTTTTTGCTGTCAGTCGTGGCTGATGGGAGGGCGTCCTCGGCTTTTCTGGGTCTGATTTTATGTGCAGTAAGCTGGGGAATTCCCTAGAGATACCTCTTATATTTGGATAGCTGAGTCCTTTTAGCTACAGCACCAATAATAACAAAGTACTGTGTTCCTATCAAATGTTAATCATCTGTACATGATTATTTATTCTTTTTTTTAAAGGGAAACACTGTGGTTGCCCAACAAGCCTGAGCACACACCCTCCCCACCTACAAAATTAGACATTACTGCAGAATTTCTTAACATTTATCAAGTTTGGTGCTGACTCAGTGTACAGTGAATAATTGCGTGAAAAAAAAATTACTCTTGGGGCCTCAGAGAGTTGCATCTATAAGTAATTTCAGCTGAATTTTTACGTACAGTTTGACTGAAGCCATTATCAGTCCAATTGTCCCTGTCTTCATTGCTCAGCTTGAATCAAGTGAGGAGTAAGAGACCTTTTCACATGCAGGATGACTCCTAATATAGATGACAAGGGCATGTCTTTCTAGCTCTAACCTGTGCCTGCAGCAGGCCTTAATCATCTTGTGCTTTCCGTCTCCTCCGTATGTTTCTGCTTCACTAATTTAACCTCAGGGCTTCATGCAGTTGGGGAAAGACAGACCTTGCTGGTCAATGCGAAGCACACATTTGTAATAAAAATGCTTTTGTTAGATTGTCACATTGTTTATGTTTCAAAAATGAACTTTCTTTAAGATGCATTGTGACCCATATTGGTTTATGTAGCTGATGTAATGTAGTTTGTTTGCTATTTGTGAACTACATTTGTGGGAACTTTAAAATAAGGCTGTCAGAGATGTCGGCTGTGCGGCAGGCAGGCTTGGACCCAAATGAAGGATGCGTGAGGCAGAGCTGAACTCAAAAACAGCTTTAATGCTGAGTCTTTGTATAAAGTTCCAAAACATGAAAAAACATAAAATCCCAAAGCCAAAGTAGGCAATAATCCGCAATACAAAAATCCTCAGTGAACAAAAGGGAAACTCAGAAGGAATACACACACAGCTGGCGGGAGACTTAGACAACGATGCAGCAAAGGACAAGGGAAAACACAGGCAATATATACACACATGCGGAAACAGCTGGGAAGGACAGGTGTATTGAATGACAGGGGAACAAAACTGGACACAAAACAAAAGGAAAAGGAGAATGTCAAAATAAAACAGGAAGAGACCAAGCATGATACAAAAACAATGGAGCAGCAGGGTCCAAAAACAAAGCAGTCCAGTGGATTGCCCAGGCCATGGAACCAGAACAGAAACAATAACACAGGTAGCCCGAACAAAAAGTGGCAGCACAAGGCTGGGGAAAAAAATAGTCCAAGGCAGGATGCTGGGGATGAGACATAACAGAGGCCAAAAACAGTTCAGGGGGTGTGCCACAGAAGCCACAAGGGAAGCAACACTGTTCAGGGGGCCGGACAGGAGGCCAGAAGGGAAGACAAAGCAGTTCATGAGATCGGCCACGTGGACAGCAACTTGGGTGAAACAGTTCTGGGGTGAAGACGGAGATAGAAAGAAGAAATCGGCCGCAGGACCAGCGGCAGAGATGGCTGAACCTTGGAGGCTGGCCATGTGGCCAGCGACAAAGGCGAACAAACTCTGGAGACCGGTCACGTGGCCAGCCGTGAAGACTCCAAGAAGGCTTGGTTGGTGGCCAATGACGGAGGCAATGGGGCACCTCCGGTGACTTGGCTGGTGGCTGACAAAGGAGGCAATGGGACACTTCTGGCACAAGTGACCTCGAACTCCAGGACTCAGGCTCAGGACACTCAGAAGGCTCGGACTGAGCGGGACCCATTGTACCCTCAGGGTCTGGACAATTGGGCGGAGTGGGACCCATTGGCTACAGACACTCAGGAAACTCAAAACCCGCAGGTTGTGCAGGGCACGCAGCCATCTCCTTTGATGACTTGGGCTGCAGCAGCTTACACTCAGGATACTCAGGACACTCAGGATACTCCAAACAGTCAGGATACTTTACAGGGCATGCAGCCACCTCCTCGGACTACTGGGGCTGCTTCTGCAGACACGGGCCAGGACACTTGAAAAACTCAGAAGAATCAGGACACTTACGATGCTCTGGTGGTGCAGGTTGCTCAAAAGCTCTGGCAGAGATGCTGAAGACTGAAGCAGTGCTGGAGATGGAGCTGCGACTGAAGGCTCTAAAGAAGGAGTATCCGCTGGGTCCATACTGGTCGTGTCATACTGCCAGAGATGTCGGCACTTGCCACTATTTTCCCAGGAGTCCACATGTCAGCAAATTCAGATTTGTGAAAAAAAAACAAAAAACAGTTCTAAATGGACTGCAAGACTTCTTAAACAATGTCCTTGGATAGACATGACCAGAGCAGAGGTATTTGGCCATAATACACAGCCTCACATTGGGCGAAAACCAAACATAGCACAAGACCTCATTCCAACTGCCAAGCATAGTGGTGGAGAGGTGATGACTTAGGCCTGTTTTGCAGCCACAGGACCTGGGCACCCTGCAGTCATTGAGTTGTCCATGAACTCCTCTAGTTTCAAATGTGAGGCGATCTGTCTGACAGCTAAACTTTGGCCCACATTGGATCTCGCAATGATCCCAAGCGCAGAATAGCTGGGGGGAAAAGAGGAGGTGTTGCAATGGCCCAGTCAAAGTCCAGAACTCAGCCCGTTTAGAGGTTGAGAGAGCTGCGCATGAATGAACGCTTGCAAATACCTGAGACAGATGTTCACACAGAAAACGATTACTTCAAGTTACTGCTGCTAAAGGTGGTTCTATTGAATTATGGCGTATACTTAGTTTTTCATCCACTGCTTCTTCACTTTGGCTTAGTTTTGTTAAATAAATAATGACAGTGTAATATATCATATGTTGTTGTTTACACAAGGTTGTATTTAAATTAGTTTAGAACCTGGTAAGAACCGCATTGTGTCTTACAATCCTTCAATTGAAAGATGGTGTACTTTCTTTTTCATGTGACTGCATGTTATCATGTGTGTGCAAACATGGAAAGTATACTATACATCAGCTTAGGATGACAGTAAGTTAGACAGAGCCACAATGAAAAATGTCCGATCCTCATCTCAGCTTTTAGTGGTTAGACAGGCCCAGAGAAATGGATTCTGGCAGCACAGTTGCTTTACTACAGGTTCCTTGTCAGTACATGATATGTTGACTAAATATTTTATATATAATCTACTTCACAGTAACATACCAGAAAACTATGGAAAGTATGTGTTATTTTTCTAAGGCAAAGTCAATATAGTTTATTATAGTTGGTAATGTAGCATAACCTTTGTCATGTTAACATACATCTAGTTTTTCTTGACCCGAAGCATGTCTGCATGGTGGATCGTGTAAAGAGCATGAAATATTTATCTTGGTGATGCTGGCCGAGGCCTGATTCATGCGCACAGTGAATGACTCTTATAATATTAATTTTCCCTCCATTTGTTTACAGTCTATGGACAGCTAACAGTCGCAGTGACTATGATGACAGCTTTTATGATTTATGAGGCCGATGTTTGATTGCTGTGTTGCAGAGATAAACGGGACTGCGGTTAGTCAGCCAACGGACTGTGCCTGTGCTGCTTCACCTCACCACCATTGTCAGGCATGAACCTTTCAGTGGAGTCATCATAAACTCCCAAGACAAAAGCTTTTGATTGATTGCTCAGCGACAGTTATATGTCCTTAGTCATCAGTGAGCTGGTTACTCCCTGTAAATTGATTACATTTATGCCAGCCAATGAATCAGAGAGTTGTGGCCTAGCATCTCTGGTCAAGAGAGTGCCATTATTTGTGTGTCCTTGAAGCAGCTTTTAGAGTAAGCACAGTGTCATTATATTGGCAGTTTTACCACTGCTAGGACAGGCAAAGCATTTTGTGCCTTTATGTCTCCCAGGAGCCACAGATGTGGCATATAATGCTTCCCCTCCTTAAGGGAAGTTTTGAAATACTGCTCATTTAGTCTTGCCTGAATCACTCAACACGTCCCTTTACTCGTTCCCTTTTACCCTTGGTTTGATTTCTTTTTACACAGAAAAAAAGTCAAGCAAAAAAGATGCGTCACTAAAACTAATTTGAGAACTTTCAGGGCCGATTGGTTAGGCGTGTCTGTGGTGGGACTGAGAATGTAAATATAGGACGATGATCCTGAAGAAGACCCACTTAGATATGAAGAACACCTGTTTTATTTTAAGCCCAGGTTAGACCATCAATCACTTGGCAAGCTGCTGGCAGCTACTGATGCTGCTCATCTGGATCCCAGTATACAAAGAGCATACCGAATGGCCTCTCTTTGGGCCCCATTTTATGCCTCTATCTGTTAACACACATCACAATTTATCTTGCAGTGTAAGTAAATTCTCAACCTTTGGGACATTATGCATTGCATTTATTGCAAAGATGGCAGCTGACAACAGTGATTTTTGTTTTGGAGCATCTGTTACCCAAGTTCCTGGTAGCTTTCTTTAAAGAACCAAACCTAACCCTTGAAAAACTCATTTATGTATGTATGCATTTAATTATTTAAATATACCCACGCAACCAATGTGAAAAGTAAGTTCACAGCCTTTTGTTTATGTGACTGATTCTGTGCTATATTCTTACTGAGAAGTGCTGGATAAATATCCAGTTATGCCCTGTAGTGTGCTTTTTGGGTAGCATGGGAGACGAAACTGCTAATTGGTCAGAAAAGCAGCAAATGTCAAATGATTTCACAGATGTTCTAACATGACCGATCGACCGACCGAGCTGAGACTGATGTAAATAAGCACAGCTGCATGGGAAAATCTTACATTTTAAATGTGTACCAGAAAGAAGTTTATTTCAAGTAGTCAAGAAGATGGTCAGGGTACAGTACCTTGGATAAAATTTTTCGGTGATCAGAAATCGTAATGCGCAACAAGTCCCTGGTTCGAGACCAGAAGGAGACATAAAGCTTTTGAGGGTTGCATCAGGAAGGGCATCCAGTGTGAAAATCTGCCAAATCAAACATGTGGAGCTAGAATGACTCGGCTAGAAAGGATGGAAAGGCATGGCGGTTTTATTTTGGTTGTCATCGAGGGATCTCCTTTACCAAAACAGTGCTGAAAGACTCATCTCATTAATCCCCGTGGTTTGATTCAAATATCTTCAGCTCGATGATATCCTTAAAGACCACATTATTGATGTTCTTTTAATGAATATGACAACAGAAATGCTGCTTTGAGGTACAAATCAAAGTTCTGTGCGACTTGTCTCTTAGCCAAGGGTGTACAGTGTAGTTCACTAATTGATATTAATTGACTTAATTATTATGTACGTGTTTACACTCAAGGCACTACACTTTGGTGGAGTGTACTTCCAGATGAATGGTTGTCCCTGTCACAGTTGCACAGCTGGGGAGTATGCCTTGAGTGTGCCTGCTGGACATAAGTGACATATAATGTGTTGTGTTGCAGTGGTGTATTTCCCCCTCTGAGGGATTAGTCATTTGCCACTGTTCTCATTCCCTCTTCTGTGCTACAACTTTTACCTTCCCCTTTCCACTAATTTGTAATGTTTTGATTTTTTTCCCCAAAATTTATCTGAATTTTTAAAGCTAAATTTGCTATGACTCGTGACTCCTTATTGATGAAGTTTAAATCGAGCTTGTTTTTAAATTGATTGATTGATTTTTTTACAACTCTGTCCTGGCATTTTCACGATTACACCAAGTGGCCTAAGGGTGTTCTCCATTGTTTGTCTGCGTGTCACAAGTAATACCTCAGACATGGCTGAGTGGGCTTCAAAGGCACTTGGACGAGTGATGTGTTTTATCATCCCATGTTAGGATTTATAAAAGCCTGTGGCCATAATAGGAAAGGAGTTTGAAACATTCTTGCACCACAGGCAAGCTCTATCTCAGCATTTCTGTTTATGCTATGATCTAGATTTCCTGCATAAGGGCAGAGTAATGGAGTAAAGTTAAGGCAGAATCCTGTTCCCTTCTTTTAAAGGCTTCTACATAGCAGTTTGAAGTGTTTTATTCTAGTAGAAAAGAAAACTTACTAATTGACCTTTCTGATCTAAAGGCTTCCTGGTAGTCTGAAGATTTAACAAGTGATTACATGTCTGCTTTTCTTCATTTATTCTGTCAGTTCGCAAGCAGCTTATGTATCTTTGATCCAATATACCTTCTTCATGTCATAATTAAACATACAGGTGCTAAAATAAACTGAGATCTCGAGATTCTCCAGATGACAAAAAAAACATCTGTTTTTTGTTTTGTTTTATTAAAAAAAGAAAAAAAAGCTTATGCATTTTCACAAAAAGCCACCAATTTTAAAGTACACTTCATGTTGGGGGGATGAAAATAAGTGAACATATGGTGCGTCAACCAAAACGACGACAACAAACAAAAAAGAAAAAAAAAATGTGGCAGCTAGGGAATGACAAAATGCTCAGGACTCACACAGAAGGGGCTTTGTTTCACACATTTCGCAGCTCAGACGTTATGAGGATGCAGAATTTGGAATAAACAATCTAAAAATAAACATTACATTGGTGATGGGAAGAGTTTGTCTTTGTGCACACAGTATAGAAGTGAAATACCCGTTAAAAAGAGCGTCAGTGCAGCTTTAAAAGGCGGGAAAAAAAGAAGTAGGTATCATTTACCTTCTTGGGATAGAGACCTTCAAAGAAGGCATCAGTTTCCCTTTATTTTTCCAAATGTCATGTCTTTGAATGATTTTGCGCTGAAATTGGAGCGTGATACATGAGTTAAGAAATTATTGGACATGCTCCAAAAAAAAGCCTGGCAGTTCCTAGAGGAGCTGCAGGAAACATATTTTGCCATCTAAAATGGGTGACATTCTCCTTTAAGCTACTGAATCACCAGCACTCGTTGCTGAATCACTGAGTTCCCATTCATGGGTAACAAAATAAAGCTGAGTAGAGTATGGCACTTGGTTGCAGAATTGTAATTCAGTACACAGCGGATTGGATGTAGAAATTTTTCCCTGTGCAGCTGGTGACTCTGATATCACGCAGCAAATTAAACTGTTAAAAAATGCACACATACACACACGTGGAGACAGAGGCGAACACTTAAGCACACTGAGCAAGAAAAGCTTTTTTTTTGCTGCGTGAATGAGAAGCTACGGCTGAATGATTGAGTGTGTCCTCTGTGTCTCTGTGAGGTCGACAGCCCTGGGAAGATTACAAGGAAGCACATCAAATGAATGAGAAAAGAAGAAAGAAGAGATGAGAGGAGGAGGAAAACGACTGGATCAAGAAAACCCGCAGGATTACCCTTGCTTTAAAAGAATTATCTTGGCAAGGTCTGAAATTTGACATGAACACACACATATAAAATATCTCCCAACTTAAATCGGTTATTAAATCAGTGTTGATGGAATCAGCGTCATCTTTGTGCAGATTCACAGTTTCATTTTGGGTTAATATACAGTACTGTGCCAGTCTTGAGCCACCATTCAAGGAGCCAGACTTTCTTATAATTTTTTAAAGTGGCCTTGAGCAGGAGTTTTCCAGGCTTTCTGAAGGTCTTTTCAAAGCTTTTTCTTTGGACATTGGCTGCTTTTTCACCCATTTTCAGTCAAGTCCTTGTACCTGACAATTTTTTAAATTTTTTATTTATTTATTTTTTGTTGTGGTTTTTTTTTTTGTTATTGTTGTTTGTTAAGCCACTTTAAACGGACCTATGAATCATTTAAACATAAAAAAAGGGACCAAACTGAAGGGATGAGCCATTGTTGTATCCACACATAACAGACAACTTGGCAAAGAAACGATCTGTTCCTGGCAGCCACAAAAGCACATAATTTGTTTAGTTGAATCCATGTAAAATACCAAAGAACAACACAGTTTCAGAGGCATAACAGAGTATTTTTGTACCAACAAGGTGATTCCTGAAGAGCCATTAGCTGGAAATTTGGCATTTCTTGTCATATTGCGCAATGTGTCCCAAGAAAAATTGAGAAATCTGGACAAGTAGAGGACAAAACATGTGAACAAAGTGGCAGCCATGAAAAAAACTATCTGGAGCAGATGAGGAATATCTGAAAGATATTCCTCTGAAAAAGAGCCGGTGTCAGCAAAGACCTGACGCAGGATCTGAGAAATGCATCTGGCCCTTCATTTGATCCATCTACTGTTTGCTGAACCATAGAAATCACCTCAGAAATGGTCTCAGTGGAAGGGTTAGCTGTCAAGAAGTCATTCTTAAAGAATAGAAACAGGGGAAAAAAGGCTGCGGTGTGCCAGATCACACCAAAACTGAATTGAAAATCAGTGGCAACACGTCTTATGGAGTGATGAATCCCAGTTTTTGGTTCAAATTCTCATCAGTATGCACAGGGGAGGTCTGGAGAGAGGTACAACGGCTAGTGTCTACAGTCATCTGTAAAACACAGTGGAGGCTCTGTCATGGTTTTGGGGCTGCATTTCAGCCATGTTGGGGCATCTTGTCAAAATTTATGGAATAATGAACGCAGAACAGTATCAGATTTTGATCCACCATTCAGTAATATCTGCAAACACACTGCCAGTGCAGTAAAAGCACACCTGGAGAGACAGACACACAATGGAGCACTATCAGTCATGGACTGGGCTTCAACATTATTGAAGCAGTGCAGGGTAGTCAGTGGGACGAAAGGCAGCCGGCATCTAAAGAAAAGCTTTGAATGTCTTTCAAGTAGCCTGGAGAGCCATGCCTGAAGACTACTTAAAGAAATTTCAAGACCGCTTAACTAAGAGAGTTCAATCTGTGTTGAAGAACATAGGCGGTTGTACCACACATTGACTTTGAAGCTCTTTAGAATTGTACAAACTCTTTTTGCCTCATATACTGCACTTCCATCCATGCGTTCACGAGTCAATAAATTGCTGGACCTATTTTGCATTTTCCTAACGAAGCATAAAGAAATCAGTGGTGACTTTTGCACAGTAGCGTACATCTGCATATTTAAACGCTATCACATTTGGCATACCTCGTGGACGGCTTATATACACGCATCGTAATCTGACTTTCTCATATGGAAAATGTTCAGTCTTTTTATATTTTTGTCCTGACACATTGGAGCAGTTGTGAGATCACTGTAAGCTGTGAATACAAAGACTCTGTTGTTGACTGGGTGCAGGACCCCAGTTAAGAGACTCTGTGACACTAACGGGTGGCCTGTGTGGTTGGCAGGAAAGGCAAGGGTGGGGTTGAGCTGTAAATGGAAGCTGTTTCAAAATAGTCTCCCAGACATGCGTCACTATAGCCAGGCCACAACACATCTCCCCGTTCTTTCCCTCTTACTAGTTTCCATATGTTCAGTTGGCACCATTCTCCACGCTGTAAGGCTGTGCAGATGGTTAAATTTCCTCTCAATTGCTCAAATATCTGAACAAATGTTTAATAATCAAAATAATCATTCAGTTGGCTTGCCACAATTAAGTCAACAATCAGACAGTAAGGTTTTAATGCAACACAGGTTTAATTAGAGTTGCCTTAAAGCAGCTATAATCAGCTCCATGCCAACACTATTCACTCCATATACCTACTGAAATGGTAGGTAGCAATGTAGGTGGAGTGGGTGGAGACTGAAAATACATCTAAAATTTCATTGTCCAACAACAAGCTTATATCTAAATCCAGGTGTCCAAAATTTTAATGGCATTGCATGTGTCTGAATGGTCTTTCTTTATGAACCATCTCCACCCATCGTGTGCCCCCCACCCCCCAAACGGCCGTGCATCCCCTCAGGGAGAACCATACCCCAGTTCGAGAACCACTAATTTACACTCTGTTGTGAATGTGTCGGACTAGTGTTGACTGGAATTTTCCAAATGAGTGCCATTGATGTGGTGAATGGATTGTCGCTGTCGTGCTGTTTCATCGAACATGTTTTGCTTTTCCTTGAATTTTCTCACATCTGTACTCAGATCTGGTTCGGAGAATAGTTTCCATCATGAAAATGTTACATCTGTGCTTTCCTGTAACTTCAGTAAACCTTTTAATTCCAACTAAAGATCGTCGCTTTTGGCAGCCACTCAAAGTTAGACATTTAGAAAGACGTTGGCGATAAAAGTAACTTGCTGTGCATTTGTGATTTTGTACAATGAAGGTAGCTTCCTGTCTCACTCAAGTGGGTGTGTATGTGTGTGTGTTGGGGGGTAAAAATAGAATTTCTGCATGATGTTGAGGTTGTATTCAAAGCAATAGATGCACTCAGATCTTCACACTGTGGCATGAATAATTCTTGCACGCAGTTGCTTAAATACATTCCTCATTTCATGGATTTGGGTGGAATTGTGCAGAAACAGACAATAGGTGTACTCTGAGAGAAAGTTTTGCAGAAAGAAAAGAAAGACAACCTCAGAGGAATCACCTAATTACTTTTACAGCTTGAATGCATTATGCAAGCATTATTTGCCACAGTCTCCTGCACCCAAGGCTTAGTGCTTACCGTAAGTCTCTCCTCATACCTCTTATTTTTCTGAAAAACCAGGAGAACTGTTTCCATCTCCACTGTGGATAACATCTTGCTGACTTTGGTTTTTTGGGGTTAGCTCACCTGTTCTGCACAGAGTATGCTCACCAAACATCCACCCCGAGGTAGTCGGTCTGCTGCTGCCACCCGTCATTATAAACACATTTTGACGGGCTGTCAGACTCTGAAAGAAAATGTGTTCAAATAAAAGCACTTCAAACGGGTGTCAGCCCTTGAACATTTGATATCTTGGTATTGTGTACACTTTAAAAAAGTTTCAACTAATTCAGCAAGTCACTCTAAATATTAGATAAATATTAAGTTTTTGACCTGCAGACTTAACAGATTACCAGATGGATTCATAATTCCAGAAGGTTTTCAACCTGACTGGTATGCTCGACTTGATGTAGGTCAGGACCTTGTTTGTCTGTGTTTACATGTGGCACAAGTACAGGAAGAGTGAGCGCTAAACCCTGCAGGCCACAGAGGATGCTGGCTAACTGAGCCCATCTGTTGTGTATGCCAGGTGTACACCGTGCTAATCAGAAACTCACTGACTTCCAGTCAGAACAAATTTCAGTTGAATTTCACAGTGAAAGTTTTAAACAAGCAGCGAGTATAATGGCGCGTCGCTGTGAGTATTTAGCTCAAAAACAGTTAATGGGAAGCGCTCCAGCTGGCCGGAGCCTTTGAGATTCCAGCTCAGCCTCAGTGTCGCAGAAGCTGTTGATTTTGTGGCAGAAAGGCATAAACAGACTGCTGCAGGATATTTTGATCTTCGCCTTCACCATTGACCGGCTGTGCATGCCTGTTGTCTCTCATCAGGTTTACTGCATCGTGAACCGATGTGGGTTTTACACCCCGGAAAGTTGTAGGTCAAGCAAAGCTGTCTCTTCACAGCCCTGGCACACCAGCCAAGCTATGCCAGGGGCAGTCTTCACTGTCATTGCAATTTTATGGAAATTATTCATTATTATTATTAATATTATTATTATTATTATGTTCTGAGGACAAAACTCGGTATTACCAAGCACCTAAATGTAACTTAGTCTGAGTTAAAAAAAAAAAAAGAAGAGAAAAGTTAGTGTTGTGTCTCTAGTAAGGTCTTTTTCTATTTTGATGTACAGTAAGTGGTCATCCAGGAGCCATTCCATCAACTTATATTTCACTTTGTTATTCCCTGAACAGCCCAAGGTGGTGGAACAGTTTTAGGCATGTTTCCCTACTACTCCTTTCTGCTGACCGTAGGGCTCCTGTATTTCCCACTGTGCATGTCTTGTCCTTCCTTCTGAGTCCATGCCAGAAGCACCCTTCTTTTGCCTCATCTGCCACAGTTCTAAGCACCTTCCTGAGCCTGAAGCCAGGGATTCCAAGGTACTTTAGGAAACGGTCTCCTGAAGCCTTTAAACTGACTTCCATATGATGGATCATTGCCCTTACTGTCCTTCGGTGCATTTGCTAGCTTTGTGTGTGACTCCTTCTTCACACAGGCAGCCTCCTCACACAGAACGGTCAGTGATTGCTATCCTAGCAGAGGTGGATCTGAGGATGATGAGCTAAAAAAAAGTTGTTGCCCTCTCCTTCGGGAACTTTTCGTAATGATCCAGGGCTTTCCCTTCTCATCCTGCGTCGGTTGCTGCCCCGTTTGTTTGTCGTGTATGTGTTTCAAAGACCTTTGTATCTTTCGTGGACCTGGTCATCTTGCCATCTGTGAGAGCACTGTGCCATTGCTGCGTTGAAGTGCTGTAGCCAGAGGTTCTGGTGATCACTGAATTGGCAGGCCTCTTCAGAGCCTAACCAAATTATAATGAAAAAATTGATTTTATGTCTTTAACAGTGTTGTCATTATATTAACCTGACCGATCTGACAGCAGCACCTAAAGCAATAAAAATCTTTTAGACCAAATTTCTGTTCAATCTTCTTAAAACAGTCTGGGAAGCCATCCTCTCTTCTGCTGACTTAGCTTTTGGGGACAGTGCTTCTGGGTTTCCAGTAAAGTCAGCAGATATCCAGGCCAGGACTTCCTGCTGCATCTGGAGATCACTGCAAATGCAGATAAATTTTAATAAAGCAAATAAAAGCTAAATCACTGTTAGACAGTAGCTGATGTGAGATTGCGTTTCTGCAAATGCAATCCCTCCCTTCCTGGTTTCAACATGGATGATTTACCCGCATGCAACCAAAGCCAGCCCACATGTGACTGGCCGACACGGAATAAAAATGAAAACCAGAAATCGTGTCCCTTGCCTGTAGATTCTGCACATTCACATTCATAGAGTTGTCTTCAAATTAATTTGGATGTATTACACCATGACAGACTGCAGAATTCATTTTTTGAGTTGAGTTACTAGTGTAAAAGTGTTACGGCTTAAAGACTCTGAAATTACCACAGGGCTAAAGTCACTGTGTGTAACTGTCTGCTGATGTCCAGATGAAGGGCTAAGAGCAAAATGCATATGTCTTGTTAATGCCTTCAGCAGCTAATATAGTATGAATTAAAAAAATCTATATGCACGCCTATGTGCACAGTCGCTTTTGCTGTCGGTGACACTGTAGGTCAAAATGTATGTAATGTGCTCAGTCAAACAAGACCAACCTCTTTTAGTAGAGCAGCACATTAATTCCATTCTAATGTGCGTCTCTGAATAATTTATAAGCCAAAGGGTTAATCAGACTGACGGTCTGTCTACACATTGTTATGGTACAATGTGCGTAAGCTGTGCCACGCGGGCTTATGCAAAGTGGCTCCTGGGTATAATTTCTCTTGATGAGGTGACTATTATTTATGAAGTATTTGTATTTTTGTCCTTTGTAGAAATGTCAAGAGTGTCTCATTTTTTTTTGTGGTATATCCCTTGGTGAAATGGTTGAGTCACAGACGGTGAAATGCAGTGGTCAGATCAGTTAGTTGTGCTGGATCATGTTGACAGATTGCTTGTTTTATTTTGAGATTCAGTCCTGGTATTCATTTGATTGGAATATTTCCCTTTAAGATTAGGAATTGTTTAACTTCCTTATCAGTGAATGAAGTGGTTTATGCAGTGTTCAGGTGCTGACTTTATCTGCGTTAGTAATATTTAAAGTATTTTTTATTCTGACACATTTGACTTTGGTGCTTAATTATTGTTTGTCTTCTTTTGCTGAGGATCAGTTGAAACTGAAGCCACTGTGGTGTCTTGTGGGGTTTGGGTTGAGAGTGTTTTGGCGCTTTGAGGGCTGCCAGAATGCACAAAGCTGTCAGAGGTGTCAAAAAAAGCCATTTTTTCTGAACAAGCAAGAAAAACAGATGGGTTGGGGAAAAGAAAGGATGTGGGCAGAGAGCTGGGCGGGAGAAGGAAATGAGATAGGCACCAGGGAGCTTTGGACACACACTAGTTCTGTGTTTAGGAAAACATGCATTTGAGTGAAGTTTATTTTTGTAAAAATAAATTTAAAAAAAAACTCGACTTAATGCTTTGTTGTTATTTAAGTATTTCATTGTGACACTCACTTGACATGTCAAATATGAAACCCTGTGTTGCATCAGTATTACCTACGTGTCATATTTTGACATTAGCAGGGCAGCTTTGATCGCGTCTTTAATTCAAAGGGTGGAAGGGTTTATCCTGCTGCAAGTAGCACACACACTAAAAAAAAAAAAAATATATATATATATATATATATATACACACACACACGCCAGGGTAGAATTGCTGACCATGTATACCCACCTTCACATGCACTCAGCAACTAACATTTAAAACCATCTGCTGTGGTCCACTGAGCAGCTCCATTGGAGAGACAAGATGTTAATTCCCTAAAGATACCTTTGCAGCAGCATTTGGAGTAAGTGAGAGTGAGTCATTCACTCCTCCCTCACACACTTCCCTCGTATGCGACTTTCATCCTAATCCCTGACTT
Organism: Pterophyllum scalare; assembly: GCA_024447675.2. NCBI lineage: Eukaryota > Metazoa > Chordata > Actinopteri > Cichliformes > Cichlidae > Pterophyllum > Pterophyllum scalare. The sequence goes on from JAMQGT020014104.1 coordinate 151,505, forward strand.
CAGCTTTCAAAAGTGAAGGCTTTTTGGCAGCAGACAGCCTCAAAAAACCATCAGCTGTCATACCATCTGCATAATGATGGTAAAGTGCGCTGAAGTTTGCCGCAGTCATCTATCACCTACATGGCATCATCCGGTTTGTCACTTTGACCTGCTTTTACCCGGGGGTAGCTCTTACAGATATTTCTGAATCATCACTAATAAATGTCACACGAAGGTCACTGAAAGAGGTTATGCAATTAAAAGATGTTTGCGCCTCCCAACTTCCACTGTTACTCATCAATAATTGTAACTGAAGGCTGTTGTTTGGCTGCGCGTGTAGTCCACAGCTCACTCAATAACACCGCTGGGAAAGGATTACGCTGTTTTAAAGAAGGGCGCTGGGGTGTTTTCCATAGCTGGTTTATGTAATGGAGTATGAGTGCAATGGAATACCATGAAAAAGTCATCTTAAACCTCAATGGCCCTTATGTATTTAGGTTGTAAGACAGCCATGTCATGCAGTTAGTTTGGTGACAGCAGGAATTTTCTGGAATAGCAATAACTCCACATGGCTAATAAGCATAAGAATATAATCACCAAGCTATTTTGACGCAGCATGTATTTATACCAATCCAAAATATAGTCATATTTAAAAAAAAAAAAAAAAAAAAAGGCTCAACAAGTGATCAGTTGAACTGTAAATTTCACTGCAAAGCATCCCCTCAGTTAACTCCAACCACAGCAGTTTTTGTACCAGTCTGCAGACATGTTTATTTCTGCTGTCAAGTCGGGGAGTTTAACTCGGGTCTCCGTGGGGATTGACTCGCTTCGAGGAGCTGCAGTTTCTGGCACTTAATCTTTGGCTTCATTTTTCTGCCCCAGAGGTTGCGATTTGGTCTGAAGTGAGAATGCAAATGTTTTTAGAAAGACTACTGAACCCACTGGTGAATTAATATTATATTACTGGAGTTTGCCTGTGCAGAGCAGAATCTCTCTTTTCTAACTAAAAAGAAGAAACAGATCACTGAACACACTGATTTGCGTGTCTTGCCTTCTGGTAAATGTGATGTTAAAATGCGAGTGAACTTTTTCTCAGTGTGGAAACGGGGTTAATTGGACTGTGTTCAAAGTTTGGATTAGCTTACGGAAGGCTTCATTAACAGCAGTTGACACTTGTGTTTGTTTCACAGATTAAGCCGTGTGACATGTAAAGCGCCTTTAAAAATCAGCAACCTAAGGAAGTCGTTCGTGATTCATTAACATTAAATAGCTTGCCAGTTTCTGTTTTCGGTTTATCTAGATTGACATCTGCCAGTATTTTTGTCTGCTCATGTGGAAAGTACAGCTGTAATAATTAAGACTGCAGAGTCTGTGCAACAACAACAAAAAAAAACTGAATCCGAAGCTGTTTTCACCATGGAGTGTTTGTTGGAGACTTAGCAACACATTGAAAATAACACAAAATGCAGCTTCTTTGCTGCTGCCAGTGGGGAGAAAGGGTCATTTCAAGTTATCGCCCTCCATTTCACTGAGATTTCACTTTCTTAAAGCATTGTTTCATTTCAGAGATTCTCATAGTTCAAGAGCCAGCAGCGTTCTCCGTGCTGTCACCACGAGCTTCAGATCTTTTTTTCTTTTTTTTTCTTTCCCCTCCTCTGCTCATGATAGTTAGCGGAGGAGGCAAAACAGAATCCCCAGAGCAGATAGTAGCGGTAGCTGAATATTCTTAAACTCAAACTGATGCATTCTCTGCTGCTAAATTAGCAGTAGCAAACACTCGCCCCCTTAGAGACTAGGCGGCATCAGGCCTAGTGTAGCCTCTGCTCCTCCTCTGTTGCGTTACTTGGTCATAAGACACAAGAGGGAGGAAACGCAAGGTGACTCACAGCTGACTTATGTAACAAATCTTACATTGTATTAACAAAAATAAAGAAAGCAACCAAAGCTGTTACGCATACATTGCGTAGATTCTTCAGTTTGATTGCCGACTTCTTTGTATTCTTTCTTTTATTTGTATCACATGAAGCCACTGAAAGGAAAAATGATGGTTAAAAAAAATCCAGTAATCTTAAGGCTGGTACAGGGTACAACATAGTTTTAGTCAATGTAAGACGACTGTGTCATGGACATTACTTATAAGTGTTGATGTTTTCAGGGTCACTAAATTCTGCCAAGGCCATTCATTTGTAAAAGCCAGCTTTATTTACATTAAATCAATTCTGGGACCTGAGGATCAGATGGAGATTAGACATATTTTTGTAAATGTGGAGAGGATAAGTGAGCGATATTTGATTTTGGAGTGTATTGAATAGGCATCACAGAGGGCTCCTTACTTCTGTGGTGTTTGAATTCATGAGAGATAAGAATGTATTTTACTGACCTTCAAGCACTTAGTGTTAACCTGACAATTCATGAAATGTGTCGGGTGGCTAATTGAATATGTAAGACATAGTTGCTGCTGTTCACAGTTTCTGAACTTGTTTTTTTTTTTTCTTAGAAAGTCACACAGTAAATGGAGAGAAATGGCTCATGATTCGAAGCGTGCCACATTATCTGTCAAACATGGTGGGGGCCACGGGCATGTGTGGCTGCCAGTGAAACCGGGTCGCTAGTGTTTATTGATGATACGGCGGCTGGTAGAAGTAGCAAGATGAATTCTGAAGTGTGCAGGGCTCTGGTCTCTGCTCAGATTCAGCCAGATTGTGTAAAATTTATCAGACTCAAAGCACGCTGTTTCTCAAGGGATATTCTTCAGTGATCAAGTCATTCACCTGATCTCAACCCAGTTCAGCTTGCTCTTCAGTTACTGAAGACAAATCTGAATGCGAAGAGAGCCACAAGCAAGCAGCAACTAAAAGCGGCCGCTGTCAAGGCATGGCAGAGCGTCTCAGGGGAGGAAGTACTTGGCGATGTTCGCGGGTCTGCAAAGAATTTTTAAAAGCAGTCCTTAATTTAAAATCATGCTAGTTTGTCCAATTACTTTTGAATCTCTGAACATGGGGGACAATGTATAAAAATGCTATAATCCCATAACAGTTAATACAATATTTTTTGTTAAACCCCTTGAATTAAAGCTGAAAGTCTGCACTTTAATCACATACCGACTGCTTGATTTAACATCCTCTGTAATGGTGTACAAGGCAAAATTTAAAAAAAAAAAAAAAATTGTGTAGCTGTCCAAATACTTATGGACCTAACTAAGGAGGTTGAGTGTAACTTTGGGGAAGATGGCTCCTTAAGGAAGCTCAGAGAGATTTAATGCAGCTTGGCCGATGTCTTGATTACAGATATGATTACGACACACATTCATTAAAATAATGTTGTATGAAACAGTAAGATGGACATTTAACAATTTTGTCACAGTGCTGCTGGTTTGTTGGTTGGTACAAGTTTGAAAGATTTCAGGACTTATTGATTTTTGCAGGGAGTAAGCGTAGTTACTGGTGGTGAAAGTAAATACGATTTAATACGACAGGTCACAGAAATCCGGGGATACCAGAACAAACTGCTGTTTATTATGAAGGCAGAAAATAATTGGTCTGCCCCATCGTTCTCTGAGCAACCATTATCTGGTCCTGCCCATGGCAGAGAAAGTGAAAGTTGTTTAGGCTGATGAGATGTTGGAGAACTGCAGATGGTCACTTACAGCTTTTAATCTAATACCCGATCTAATTTTAATCTATCTTAATCTAATAGATGCGGCTGCTCCGTCTATTTCCATTACTTGTGCAATATTTCAAACTATCTGCTGTCAGAAAATTGTCCTATTTTGTAGACATGTTGATGATGAACAACAGCAGGAAGTCTTGAAGTCGGTGACAGCCATTTTGCATTTACTGCAACGACTCCATTATTAAATTCATGCACTATTCAAATGCTTATATTGTGAAGCTGCAGCTGTAGAGAAATGTTGGTTTGCATTTGGAAACAGTAATTTTGACACTGATAGAGTTCATAATACTGAAAGTATATAAATACTGCAGTGATTTTGTAAGTGACTTTTTGGATGAATTGCCGCTGTGTCGCTTCATTTTACATTAATGATTTAATATATGCAGGTTTGGAGGGAAGTGTGAGACAAGCGAGCTAAATTTAATTTATTTAGAAGCGTGCCGTTCAGTTTCAGTCCATGCTAACCTTTGTAGTGTCACCTCTGTTTGTGGTTTTCGGGACACCCCTCTGTCCCTAACAGTGGAATCACAGTTACTAATGGGATTGGACAGTGGCTCTGCATCTGCTCCCTATTTCCAAGTCTCCTTGGATATCTTGCATGTTTATTGCCACTGTTTGTTCATCGCTGCTGTGCTGCGGTCTCGCTGCACTTTGCTGCTGGTTAGAGTGGAGCTGCCTGGGGCAGGGTCAGGGGGTTGGTGGCCGGGCAGTTTCTTCACATGCCATGGTGATCTGTGACTTTCCGCTGGATGCCTAGAGAGATTCCTGACCTTGATTTGTTTCAATTATGCTTCAGGTTGATTTTCCAGCATCTCTTCAAAAAAAAAAAAAAAAAAGTCACATCAGCTCTCTTTAAGAAATAGTACACTCTGTGTGTGACACTATATTCCTGTTAACTGAGCACAATATCACTCCTAATAACAGTCTTCTTTTTTGTCTCCTTCAGGTGCAGCGTGCGGCAAAGGACTTGGTAAATAACTGCTGTCCGCACAACGGTAAGTTCAGTCCTGTGACGTTCAACACATGAATTAGAAGTCCAAATGTAGGATTTAGAGATAACCAAGGTTTCTCTGTAATTTGTGTGGATAGGCAGATCTCTTCAAACACTTAGAAAACAATGAGGAACCCCCGAACAATAACGTGACAGGTTTAAGAAGTGTTTTAGTAGCTTTGCTGAAGATAAGCGCTACTACAGTCTGTTGTCATCTATGATGGGCACCAGTGTAGTCAACAACAAGCCGTCTGTTTCTCACATGCGAGACACATCCAGTATTATATATAAGTTGGTATCTGCTGACTGCAGGACTCTTTCAAAGCTGGAGTCACTCCAGCAATGGTGGCCAAATGAGGGGTAACATTACCTGTCACTGAGAAATGAAGAGGTGTCATGTTCGGTACGAGACAGAGTTCATAAACAGTGGTGTCATTTATATCAGCACATGATGCCAACACACATCACTCCTAGAGTTCAGCTTTACAATAGAGTGGATTTACGCAGTTTCTGTTCCCTGTTTCTTGCTTTTTTTCTTTTTTTTTCATTCACTGTATCTGCTCGAGCATTTCTATTTTTAGACTTGCTCACATACCAGGGGATCCTGCACTCTTCCCCCATCCCTTTGCTACGTCTCCTCCATTTATCCCCATTTCAGCTGAATGGCACAACCTCTGCTCTTCTGTGTCGGGTTGATTTATTTTGAGGCCTGCAGATATATGTATGTGTTATCCATAATGGCTGTACGGGTGTCCTGTTGTTTCTTTATCATTTAGTTAAAAAAAAGAGCACTTTAATCTCGCAATACACCAGCATTGACTGATACCAGCCTTGCTGACTGCTAGGGGCCTATATGCAAGATAACATTTACTGATGTCAGTTGTCAGTTTTTATCTGTTGTCACGTTAATTTTGCAGTTCTGAGATGGAAAAAATTTTTTTCTGTCCCCCCCCCCAAAAAAAATTTATTAGAAAACAGTGGAATTTCCATCCATCTATTTAATTAACTGGAGCCTTTCCCAGCTTTTACAGGGCGAGAGGTAGAATACAACAGCAGAATAGAAGAAATGACAATGCGTGTCTTTAGATAGTGGGAGGACCCATGCAAGCACGATGAGAGCATGTGAACTCCACACAGGTGGATTTGAACCCAGAACCTTCTTGCTGTGAGGCGACAGTGCTAACCACAGTTCCACCCAACACTGGAGTCTTTGATTTACAGCCTGTTCAGACACTTAATACGTTATAGCTCTTGGTTTACTTTTGCAGCAGGACAATTCGTCCCCTGCTGGCCATTTGGAAGAATGCAGGTATTTGGCACTTTTGCATTCATTTTTCAGACCCAGAGGTTACATATATCTTTTATATACAGTACAGTCTGTAATTTTGATTCCACCTAGTACGTGAAGGTTTGGATATATCAGCCTCTGCTGCCCCAGTTTTGATCAATATAGGTCCCTTGCTGGTCCTCATTTTATGGTTGGGTACCTCTTTAAAGCAAGATATCTTAAGTTGAATAGATGTGTTATCGCTTAGAGCCAGGGACAGCTCAGATGCAGGCTGTGTTATTGACAAGATGAGACATTTACCATCCTCCTTGCACACCTCCTAAATAGTCGTTATTTTCGTGCTGGGTCCTCGGGGGCAGGAACTGTCAGGTAGAGAAGAGGACCATCTTGAATAGATTCTGATCACTGCCGCTCACAGCATGAGGTCTGCCCCGGTGGTGCTCAGGTGAAGGCACCCTGCAGAGAACTTCGTAAGGACTCTTTCATTTATCCCAGGGTGAAGGTAGTGAGGGGGAAAAAAAAAAGGTATATAAAATCGTAAAACATCATCGCCAGCTCTGTCTGGCTTCATCGTCTTCTGCTCCCGCAGCGCAGGCACTCTCACACCACAAACAACCACCTCGTAGTTCGACAAGGATTAGCTTCTGAATCAGCCCCAAATAAACACACACACACACACATACACACAGTGCATATTTGGCGACACGAGCACATATTTGTTTGCTTACATCTTCTAATTAAAAAACAGCCCCTTTCCATACAGACACACAAGCCAGACCTGCTGTTAATTTCCATTATTTGTAATGCTAAATTTTAAGCCAATGCATTGTGTGTATGTGTGTGTGTGTGGCAGTAACATTCCCGTAGCCTGTGTGATTGGAAACACAGCCAGCAGTATTGTGCCTCACCGCCATTATTGTAATGAATATTTAGTGCGGTGTTGGCAAGATAGCTGACACTGACCCCAACTGCACTGTGATGTGATGCTGCAGGGCGAACGGGACGAGCATTTGACAGCATTTCTGTATTTTTAAGTATTATTCAGCGAGCTGGTGATGTGCATATCGACCAAAGCACAAGATTTAAGAAGAAAAGGTAGATCAATTGCAGACTTTGTGGTGGTGCTGCTGAAGTTACTCCCTCAGATGATTTAATCTTTCTGACAAAAAGAACTAGGCTAGACATATTTCATAGGTGTCATAAGTGCACAGTTTTTATATTCGTGTAAGCAGTACACCAGTGGACATTTGGAGGCCTACATGACCCGTGTTCCGGGAAGGGAATTGGGAACAGGCTGGTAAGTCACCTTGAATCTAAAAAAAAGGTGTATCATTTCTGTTTACTCAGATTTGACTGAGTAATGACTCCAAGTACGGTTGTCTTAACCGTATTAGTGGAAATGGGTGCTAAATGTTTTAAAGTAACTTACTCCCCCATAGCCTGTACGTCACAGCTACTGCTGCAGCTCCATTTGCTGGCTGTGTTGTAAGTGACCCAAATCAAATGGCCAAACTCCAGAAGCTATTGTTTTCAGAAGGCCAGCATCCACCTGTTGATTTCCGATCACATGACGTCTTTGCGTCAACATCTATCTCTTCCTTTGCATCCCCCCTGCAGCATTCTGTCTCACCTCATGGTTTGATAAAAGCCTCCGTCCAAAGCGTTTCTGACCATTCTAATGCTGACCAGATGTAAACGATCAGATGACCACATGTTTTTACGCTAAAAACAAAAACAGATGTGATCTAGATTGCCTACAAGATAGGTAGAGGTTTCCCCGAAGAATCAAAGCAACGTTAGATGTTTTCAAAATAACTATTTTGATATATTACTGTGCAAAAGTCTCGAGCCACCCCTGATTTCTTTATATTTTGCAAGAAAAAAAAAAGTTCATTGAAACACTTGCAGACATACAAATGTTTGGCACAAACTCTTGTAATGAGTTTGAAAGTCAGGATTTGGTATGACCACCTTCTTCAACACAGCCTGAACTCTCTTAGGCAAGCTTGTGATTTTTGTAAGTAGTCTTCAAGGGCTTCTTGAATGGCTTTCAAAGCTCTTCTTTGGATGTCGGCCGACTTTTGTTCCGTTCTCTGTCAAGATAACAAAATCCCACGCTGCTTCCGTAATGTTGAGGTCTGGGCTCTGGGGAGATCAATCCATGGCTGATAGTGTTTAATTGTGTGTTTTTTTTCTATCCAGGTGTGCTTTTACTGCATTGGCAGTGTGAAAATGAAGCTGTTGCATTCCAGACAGTACTTTTCTCTGTTCATAATTCCATTAATTTTACCAAGATCTCCAACACCACTGGCTGAAATGCAGGTCCAAACCACGACAGAGCCCCCACTGTGTTTTACAGATCACTGTATGTATTCACTGTAATACCTCTCTTGATTCCTGCATATATATTGACAACAATTTAAACCAAAATTTGAAACTTGGCTTCTTTGCTCCGTAAGACCTGTTGCGACTCCTTTTTTCCCGTGCTTGTCCACTTTCCTCAAGTCTTTTAAGGACACACTGCACACAATGCAAAGACTTTCAGAAAGTCTGGAAACTACTGTTCAGGACCATTAAAAAAAAAAAAAAATCCAAGTCAAATATAAAGCAACGAGGGGTGGCTCAAGACATTTGCACAGTACTGTACTTTGGGCTGGTAGCCTTTTTCGTAGCAGCTTGTCAAGTGTGTCTACCTAAAATTAAAATCAAATCCAGAGAAACACAAGGAACAAGTTATTTGGTCAAAGTGAAAGCCTAGCTGGAACAGTATTAGTTTTCTTGGTAGAGAGGAGACGTAATTGTGTAAAATTGGCTTCTGCCTCAAAGTTCCTTCCATCATCTGTCCTCTAATCTCAGATTCTCATCCTCATAAATCATTTCCCTCTGATGTTGCTTTTGGAAAACAGCTGATTAGGATGCTTTGCTGTTGAGCACAGTGTTCTGTGTGAAAATCAACATCAGCATCGTAAAGTATTGTAAAATAAACATGGCCTTATTTCTTAATAGAGTTATGTTACAGTGTTTTGGCTTCTCTCCCTTCAAATGCTTAAACAACATATGTTCTGTGTGATCCAGCAGCCAGAGCAGTTCAAAACACAGTATCACACTGATTAACATGTATTTATATGTGAAGAGCCCATCTGGAGAGTACCTGCTTTCTTTCACACTTTGCACCCACACCCTGTTGATCTGTTTCTCATTTTCTTTTTTCCATCATAAAGCAGAATATTGAACTCGTCTGCCGCTCCATCCTTGCCTTTGACCACGCTGGAGATAGAAGGGTCCGGTATCAAAGCCCACATTTGTTTTGGAAGCCGGAAAGCAGTGACCAGATGCGAAAACAGTGTAGTCATTCGGGCAGATCTGCAGTAAGCAGCTGCTGTCACTGATAGTGTAGATTCAATCCTGCAGACTCAGTCTGCTTAGTGTTTCAGTGACATCTGTTTTAAACTGCACACTGCTAGATAGAGGTTTATACGGTGATTGAACTTTTTATCACTACAATGCTGGGATTGTGTTTACGTATCTTCAGTTTAACACCAGCTCTGTATACTTCTTGGTTAAATTATAAGGTAGGTATTATTATTTGGTGCTGACATATTGTGTAAATAGACAGTGCAGGTATGATTCTTCGGCTGTGGCATTTTGATTATGTGACAGTGTATCTAATAGAACCTCACTGAGAGCTGAAATCTGAAGCCCCACAGGGTTAATATTCTTTTACTTTGTTTTGTTTTGGTATGTTACAAAGTGTAAAGCAGTAGTGAACTATGCTGCATTATTTTGGAGGCTATTTGTTAGAAACAGAAAAAAAAACGGCTATCGATTTTAAAAGCCATGCTCTGTTATGTAAGAGCAAAGCCAAGGCAGTGTTGGATATATTTGATCATAATGTAACAAGCTAACATGAATAACTATAATCCAGTCATTCATGTCAGAGGGATGCTGAATGGGAGACAGTGGCATTATGTCCTGTACTGTACTTCATTTGTTTTTTATCCTCCTGCTTAAAATAAAGCGAGAGGATATTTGTCGTCATACCATCCGTCCATCTGTCCGGGCGTCTGTGAGGTTTTACTTTTCTGGTCTGTAGACTCCAAACCCACAAAGAGTTGAACCATGAAATCTGGCATATGTGTTCTTTACTCTTCAAAGATGTGCTACACAATATTCATATTCCTTGATGTTCAGCACACTTTGTACACTTTGGCTGTATTTATCTGAAGTGGAGCGTGAACAACATGAAGGATTTCAGGCTGCTAATGCTATGATAATACACTGCTCAAAAAAATAAAGGGAACACTCAAATAACACATCCTAGATCTGAATGAATGAAATATTCTCATTGAATACTTTGTTCTGTACAAAGTTGAATGTGCTGACAACAAAATCACACAAAAATCATCAATGGAAATCAAATTTATTAACTAATGGAGGCCTGGATTTGGAGTCACACACAAAATTAAAGTGGAAAAACACACTACAGGCTGATCCAACTTTGATGTAATGTCCTTAAAACAAGTCAAAATGAGGCTCAGTATTGTATGTGGCCTCCACGTGCCTGTATGACCTCCCTACAACGCCTGGGCATGCTCCTGATGAGGTGACGTTGGTGGATGGAGCGAGACATGATGTCCCAGATGTGCTCAATCGGATTCAGGTCTGGGGAACG